>CM034351.1:69907333-70101667 GCA_019925275.1 Mytilus edulis
TAATGACACTACATGCATTTGTACTGTTTTATATTATAAATAATTTAAGTTAACATATTAGGTATAGTACATTTATTATAAGCCTTCGTCGTATTATTGAGATACTTTCTGGTTTTCGATATTGACACTTTCAGTTCATGACAATTAGTTTTATTTTGCATAAATAAACATAGATTACAAACACCAAAACAATGTCTTAGAATTTTTGGATGATGACCTATAACGGAATAATTGCTGGATATATTTTAGTTCCACTGACCGCATAAATCGGAAATATTTATACTTTATTTTATTTGAAACTTCGCCTTATATAAAAAAAAAATATAACAATTTAAGACACGCTTTGATAGAATTGTTGGTGCTATTTATGATGAAATAAACATACAACTTGTGTTTCTACTGCGGATTATGGTATTTCTTTTTAATAAGAATGGTACATGTTTACTGTTTAGAAAAAAAAATCTTCCAAATATAGTCATTTGAAAAGATACAGATAATGGTGGTTTTACCAATTCTTTATATTAATGATTCAGTGTTATCTCCCCTATAATAGGATTCTTCATTTGTTTTACAATGCAATATCTTTTGAAATAGGTAAGTGATAAAGTATGCTATTTAAAAACGACGTCTTGTTTGACTGTTGTGACGCATTATATGTTAAAAAAATCAAATCAGTAAAATACTATGAATGAATGGATGGAACGCATAGAAGAATATACACATCTACGATAATTTGTGACAATAATATTACAATTGATAATGATTTGATTGATATTTGTTTATTTGATTCCAAAAATATTCGTTTAAGAGTAACTGTACCGCTGCGTTGAAGTCCCGTATTGAAGACCTAATTTTTGAAGACCCATTTTTAATGAATGTAGATATGTCGCTGCGTTGAAGACCCATACGTAGCTACATTAACCCAATTGACTCCAAGATCCAATGTCGCCGCGTTGAAAACCCATTGGTGGCCTTCGGCTGTTATCTGTTCTTTGGTCGATTTGTTTTCCTTTGACATATTTCCCATTTCCATTCTCAAATTTATTAATGGAAACCTATTTAAACTGATATTTTATGTTTGGTGTAAAGGGTATGATGTTGATGCATTATGTGTTCAAGAACATGAATGAGATTAAGTAAGTAAGTAAGTAAAGGGTATGCAGACATACATGTACAAGTGACTCCTCTAAGTAAACTCACTTTACATAAACGATGAGGTATGTAATACGTCAATGAAACAGCAGCCCGACGACACACATAAAAAGAAGAATTACACTCGTCAACATACAGTCTTCAACACTAGGTAGGCTATTCCACATTTTAACCGAGACCACAAACAAAAACTGCCATGAACACAGCAGTCTTTAAAAAGAAACGACAAAACAATATATGACTAAAGATATTGTATATAAAGATTTGTATATCCCGACTTAAGAAAGGCACATACACATGTTAGCTGCAAACACGTAGCTCTACTGTCTTTTGAGTCTGCAAATATCAAAATCATCAAAAGGACCTTAAGAGCTACGTTTTCGCAGCTAATACACATGTAAAAGGTTTGAATCATTTTTTAACTCCTATTTGTAGTCTCGATTAGAAGATACGGTATACATAAAAGAACATAGAACAATCATCAGAAGAGCACACGCGTAATTCAGAAAAGTACGAGCTTGAGGTAATGATTGTTGTATAGTCATAATAGTGTGCTAGTGACCTTATACGGTATATATGGGGCGAATTTGTCTTACGGACTGTCTTTACATGTGGTATTTAGACTAGTGACATATCAAAGTGAGGAAGTCTTCAATACCGTTAGCATTAAAGAAACTATTTCCATTGGTCATTCAAAAAGAAAATGCCAACAATAACAACTTGTTAGCATCAAATGCGTTTTATGAATTTATTTCAATCTTTAATCATCAATTCTTTCGTCCGTTGAAACCTCTAAATATATTTTTTTTCAGTACCGTTTTGTGTTTATAAAGGGACATACTACTACTACTAACCGTGCATTGAAATATGCACCGCCTACTAACTTATATTGAATATACACGGTCTCCACGCGGTTGCTTTTAACCAATCATATTCCTAGAAATGGAGAGGAAGTAAGATAAATATATATATTTGGTGCCACGATATCTCAGTAGAATGAGTTCGAATCTCGGCCATGAAAGAACAAACAATTTGCTTCCGCAAATTTACAGATCTAACATTGTTGGACTGATATTTAGACGAATTATATATTATGTTTATATATATAGTTACAAAATTAAAGAAATATAATGAATACCCCATATCCTTTTGTTTTATATCATACTGCAGACTTTTCTAAGTCCATACACTTTAAATAAACGATGAGGTGGGTATTCATCAATCGAACGAGGATGACGACACACATAAAAACAGAATTCCACTCGTCAACATATAGTCTTCAACAGTTGGTAAATGTAAGCGTAATATTCCACATGTAAAGCACTAGATAAGATTTAATAATTTCATCAAAAGACAAAATATATAATTTAAAAAACCGGCTGACGATGATCCTGACTTGAGAAACGCACATACACATGTAAAAGGGTTTAATTCGACTGTTTTAGATATTCACCCTCCCATTTGTAATCTCTATTAAGGGATAGTATATACATGATATTACTTTGAATAATTAATCAGAAAAGCACAAGCTTCGCCTTGTAATATAGATAAAATAAACCCAAATGAAACGCACCAGTACACACAAAACAATAATAAAAGTAAGTTTGCCTTTCGAATATGAGCATGAGCATCTATCTATATCTTTTTATTTCTTCTAAAAATACGTATTGATATCAACAACAGAATTAACGTTAATCAAATCCCATTAAATGTGCTAATTTAACTGAAAGCTATGGGACATATTTATTCTTACTATAAAACATCTATTTTTGTCTCAATAAACCGAAAGAAATCTTTTTACTCTATACATGAATAAAAACAATCTTCTAATTGACTCTATTTTTGATACATCTTATGGCATTGAACGTTTGAATTCAGATATATCAAAAGGACATGTGATGTAAACACATTCTCCAAGACTGCAAACGAAACACAATAGTGCTACGACACGCGGAGATCTAATTAGCCAATCGCCTCCCCCCTTTTGAGACAAAATATTAATATTTTTATTTTTTAATTGCTTAGTCACTGGTGGTTTTGGTGATGATGTAGCAACTTGGTCTCCAAAATTTTCAGGCCCCCCCTTATGAAAAGTTTTGGATCCGCCACTGTATACATAACAAAGAAGATGTGGTGTAATTGTCAATAAGACAACTCTTCACAAGAGATCAAATGACACTGATATTAACAACTATAGGTCACTGTACAGTCTTAAACAATGAGCAAAGGCCATACCACATAGTCATCTATAAAAGGACCCAAAATGACAAATGTAAAACAATTCAAACAAAAAAACTAATAACCTAATAAATGTAAAAATAAATGAACAAAAAACAAACCTTCCTGACATAAAATGGCCGGAGCAAAATATATCTGGCTCAATGTATACTAAGGAGCTGAATGAAGCATTTATAGATATGCTGAACAACTTAGGCATTGAACAAATGGTTGATTTTCCAACTAGGAAAGATAATATCCTTGACCTTTTCTGCACAAACCAACCTGCATTGATAACAAAAATAAAATCTATACCAGGTATATCTGACCATGATATTGTGTTAGTGGATGCAATCTGCAAGCCCCAAAGATCTAAACAATCACAACATAAAATTTATTTATGAAAAAGGTTGATATTAAAAAGATAAAAGACATAACATCTCATTTTATATCTGAACTTATATCTCAGGCTAATGAAAATTTAAATATTGACCAATTATGGAATAAATTCAAAGAAGGTAGTAATAAAATAATAGATGATAATGTACCAAGCAAAATAACTAAATCTAAGTACACCAACCCTTGGGCAAATAGGGATATAGACCATTTATGTAAAAAACAACGTAAAGCTTACAACAAAGCTAAAAAAAACTGGTAAACAAGAACATGAAGATAAATATAAAAAGTTAAAAGCTACTGCTCAAAAAGAAATAAGAAGAGCCCAGAGCACGTACATGCAAGAAATAATTAGCCCCCAGTTAGAAGAAAAACCTAAATCTTTCTGGCAATTTATGAAAAGTAAAAAAAACAGAAACATCTGGAGTGTCACCATTAAGAGGAAAGGATGATTTATTATATAGTGAGCCGAATACACAAGCTAACATCCTAAATGAACAATTTAAAAAGGCTTTTACTACCGAAGATACATCCTCTATGCCAAATAAAGGTACTAGTCCCCACCCCACTATGCCAGACATATTTATTAGTAATAATGGCTTATTAAAGTTACTTAAACACTTAAATCCACACAAAGCCACTGGCCCTGATAATCTGCCAGCATATTTTTTACATAATTTTGCAGAAGAATTGTCTCCATTTTTGACATTCTTTTTCCAAACATCTATTGATACTGGTAAAATCCCAAATGATTGGAAGCAGGCTAATGTTGTACCAATATTTAAAAAAGGTGACAAGCATAACGCTATTAATTATAGACCAGTTTCATTAACTGCAATATGTTGCAAAATTTTAGAACACATTTTAACAAGCAACATAAGGAAACATCTTACAATTAATAATATATTAAATGATAGTCAACATGGGTTTAGAAGTAAAAGGTCGTGTGAAACCCAACTTATCATCAGCATACAAGATCTTGCAAAATCATTGGGATATGGTAACCAAATAGATGTCATACTTTTAGATTTTTCCAAAGCTTTTGATAAAGTTCCCCATCAAAGATTGGCCCAGAAATTAGAATTTTATGGTATTAGAAATCAAAATTTAAATTGGATAAATGACTTTTTAGCTGACAGGCAACACAGCAAGTACTATTAAATGGTGTTAAATCTTCAAAATTAGCTGTTGACTCTGGTATGCCTCAGGGAACAGTTTTAGGCCCAACATTATTTTTACTCTTTATTAATGACCTACCCGAACATGTAACTTGCAATGCAAGACTTTTTGCAGATGATTGTTTATTGTATAGAAATGTAAATAATAGTTCTGATGCACAATTACTTCAAAAAGATTTATCTAGTTTAGTAAAATGGGAAGAGGACTGTCAAATGAATTTTAATCCTGAGAAGTGTTATGTAATTCATATTTCTAAAAAAAGTGAACCTTCCTCTTTTGATTATATATTGCACAATCAAGTTTTAGAAGCAGTAAAAGACAGTAAATATTTAGGCGTAACTATAAGCCATGATCTTGATTGGGGAACACATATAAACAATATTACTTGTAAGGCAAATAAAACCTTAGGTTTTCTTCGTAGGAACCTGAAAAACTGCACACGTAAGGTTAAAACCTTAAGTACACATCACTTGTCCGTCCAGTTGTCGAATACTCTTCCCCTGTCTGGGATCCGTACAAAAAACAACACATCACTCAGGTTGAGCAGGTACAGCGTAAGGCAGCCAGGTTTGTCTTCAATGATTATAAAGACAGATCACCTGGTGCAGTTTCAAACTTAATTAAATCTTTGGAATGGGAAAATTTAGAAATAAGAAGGAAAAAAGCTAGACTAACTATGCTGTATAAAATAAATTGGGGGTTAGTGGAAGTTCCTAAGGACAATTTAACAATATCTAATAGACGTACTAGGGGGAAACATAAATTTAGGCAAATATCTACAAATAAAGATTTCTATAAATTTTCATTCTATCCTCGCACTATTTCGGACTGGAACTCACTACCCGAAGCAATAGGTATGTCTGACACCCTGGAATCCTTCAAAAGTGGCATATCCACTCTAACACTTGAAGGATCCACAACAACTTATTAAACTACAAAGCCACTGTACATAATGTATATATGTTATTGTTAACGATTTTTCTTTGTCATATTATTTTTTAATTAAGTCCATATGTACTTAGCACACAAGTTCCGGGAAGTTTTACACTCCTACCTAGGAGTCTACTCCCGTATTCGGAAGAAGAAGAAGAACAAATGCTATTCACTAAATGGTAATTATCAAGGGTTTCAGCGTCAATTTCTTCATAGACTTCCTTGTTCAGTATGTGCACTGATAAAAACGATAAAATCCGCTGTAGTTTGTTAACGTAACCAATTTCTCACTATTTAATGGCGGTTCTTACATATTTGGCAGAGACATATATTTTCAGCTTCTTTTCATTCTTATCATGATGGAGCTAATTTTTCCTATCACTACTGACGAAAACACAGGAAACAATGTCAAAGATCGCCAGATCAAGCAAGAAAGTTTTCTTTCTGTTATTTGTTTTATTATATACTCTATTGTTTGGTATTTGTTATGAGGTTTAAAATGAAAAGATTAAGAACATAATTATAAAATGTCCGGTTGGCAGAATTTGTATAATATTATCTGTTTTATTTTCTACACAACTTAAAAACACTGGGAACGGTAGGAGTTTGGAATATTATATATATATACCTGTTTTGTTTTATAACCCTACACCATTCTCGTGAGAGGCGATTTTATTTAAGAAATAATTGATGCCAGCTATACTTTATTGTAGTTTTAACATGGGTAGGCATTATATTCGTGATTATTTTTGCCAGAGCGATAGCGAGGGCTAAAATAACACGAATATAATGCCTACCCATGTTAAAACTACAATAAAGTATAGCTGGCACCAATTATTTCGATTCTGATTAGGACAATTACGGTAATTTCTATGTTCGCTGTGTACAAAGGTGTACCGTATTTGTATAGGCTCTTCCATCAACCTTCCTGTCGATTTTTATCCAACTAGTTCAAACCAGTTTAATTTTGCAAAGTTGTTTTTCTAAAATTCAAAATTGAAACAGAAATTAAAAAATTAATTTATTAACTAAAACAATATTTGTGTCACAATATAACAGAAAAGTTATATTACAACAGTCTTTTCCTTTGAAGTCAATTTCTGACACGCACATTTTCAAGTCAGTTGTCAATGGCGGTGGACGCACAAGGAGAATCGGGTAGGTCTTTATTTACTAAATTAATCGTAAATATTCCGCCGGTTAATATTGTAGCATTGGTAAATATGTTCATATCTGATAGAGGATTCTTTGATAAAGTTGTGCTGACATTCGATACTTGGCAGGAGGGGCCCTTTGACAGAGATCCATTTATACTTGCGGTGGCTACACCTTGGTAAGTTGATCAAAGTCAAAGGGCACGCCTTTGTGCATCTGACGATTTCAAATGCTGTATTACATGATGATTAAAATTAATACTGGGTGACAATCTTGTTGCATTTGTAAAATGGATTGGAAACCTTGGTGGTATATTGGTAATTACGCCTAAATTTTTTTTTATAGGAGAATGGGGTTCGATTCCCTGCTAGGGTCAATCCATTTTATCAGAAATATGAAACAATTTTGTCATTTCAGTACAACAGTAATAATAACCTATACTTTATTTTATATTTTATCGTCGGAACATATGTTTCAATGAAATTATTATATACAATGACATGCCTTTTTAACGGGAGAGATGAAACGTGTTTTTCAGAGGAAGGGGTTTTGAAATTAGAACAGCCAACATGAACGTTGTGGTATCTAGGTCAAAGATGTCAATTACGAATTGTAACACATTGTTGCCATTGTAAAAGTATTAGTAACAAAATGTGTATCATTTTAGTGTTTGAAAGTGTTTTAATTTAAGGAAATACATTAGATGCATACCAATTTGACGAAATTCATTTTTCTGCCGTAGTCAATATACGCATGTGCAAACTAATTTTATTGGATAATAAAGTATGGTTTCTTTACAAAGCTAAAGAAGCACGTCATATTAGAATAGTTCACAAATTGGTCCCTTTATTCTTTGATATTAACAGAAAAAAGGACGATGAAGATTATCCGTTTTTTTATATGTTTTACTGGATAACTAAACTCACAAAAAGTTCTATAAAGAACTAACATCATCTTGATAAATCAGGTCGTCAAGATGTTCGGCTTAATATTTTCGTCCAAGCTTACTACCCTTCATGTTATAGTAATACATTACCTTCAGTTATATATATAATATTGTGATAATGTGTATTCAAACAGCTGTGTCTGCAAGATGTGATTTCTAAAAATAAGTAAGACCAACTGTAAAATCACATTCTTTACAATTTTGCACAAATACCAAAACATAGTTATTTACGGTTAAAAGTACTACTCTATATGTTCAATTGAAAAATCGAATTCATCGTCTCATTTCTCACCAAAAACTGGGAATGATCTTTGGTTCTCCGGAAAGGTAAGCAGATCCTGCTTCACATGTGTCACCCGTCATGTTGCTTATGTTATTACATACTCGGTAAATAATCTAACTCGGTAGGTCACATTCGTGAAAAGGGAATGAGATTGTAGTTACAACACAAGGAACAAACAAAATTAGGAATCGTAGATACAATCTACTCATTGTTGTTGTTGTTTCCCTTTCATATAATAAACATATAAAATGGAAGGGAATTGTAGTAATGACGTAAGAAACATATCCGATATCATCTGTGAAAAGGTTATTCCATAACGGTCAACCAACTCGTGATAGCGTCCGTAAAATGTGAGAAGGGATGATATCAACTTCACCATTTGGAACTCTTGGTTTAATAGTTTCCTTGTGAGCAGCAACCCTCCATCAAGAAAATCATGATAGGAAATGCAAGCACGGGAATATCGTATCAATTGGGAGATATATACCCCGTATGAAGGTGCTGCTGGAATGTTGTTTCTTAGAAATGGAAAGTTCACAATTGGATAGCTGAAATCATCTCATTTGTCGTAAAGTTTTGTTTTCAACCCACCCTCATTGTCTATTTCTAGATGTAAGTTAAGATATGAGGCCGGCTTTACTGTATCTGTTGTATCCAGTATCTCTAGTTCGATGGGATAGATGCGTTCAACATAGTCACCAAATGTTGAATTATTTAGTGAGAGAACATCATCTATATAGCGGAAAGTACATTAAAGGATATTGCTGACTTCTTATCTTTCTTCCTAAGAAGTTCCTGTATGAAGTCAGCCTCATAATAATAAAGAAACAAGTCGACAAAAAGAGGGGCACAATTGGTTCCCATTGGAATGCCGACAGTCTGTTGAAAAACACGTCCCCAGAACGTAACAAATATGTTGTCAATCAAGAAATCAAGCATCTTGATAATGTCAGTTTCAGATAATTTTTTGTTTGAATCAGAGTGATCCTTTACAAAGTATGATTTTCCCTCCCTAAGACAAGACACTTGTATCTACGTTGGCCATTCTTCTTTTATGAAACAGAACAATGCCAAATCTTTCAATTTGTCGTTTAGTTTGGAATGTGGAATACTTGTGTAAAGTGTAGAAAAGCAAAATGTTTCAATACTATTTAAGTATATATATATTTTAGAAGAAAAACCTAAATCTTTCTGGCAATTTATGAAAAGTAAAAAAACAGAAACATCTGGAGTGTCACCATTAAGAGGAAAGGATGATTTATTATATAGTGAGCCGAATACACAAGCTAACATCCTAAATGAACAATTTAAAAAGGCTTTTACTACCGAAGATACATCCTCTATGCCAAATAAAGGTACTAGTCCCCACCCCACTATGCCAGACATATTTATTAGTAATAATGGCTTATTAAAGTTACTTAAACACTTAAATCCACACAAAGCCACTGGCCCTGATAATCTGCCAGCATATGTTTTACATAATTTTGCAGAAGAATTGTCTCCATTTTTGACATTCTTTTTCCAAACATCTATTGATACTGGTAAAATCCCAAATGATTGGAAGCAGGCTAATGTTGTACCAATATTTAAAAAAGGTGACAAGCATAACGCTATTAATTATAGACCAGTTTCATTAACTGCAATATGTTGCAAAATTTTAGAACACATTTTAACAAGCAACATAAGGAAACATCTTACAATTAATAATATATTAAATGATAGTCAACATGGGTTTAGAAGTAAAAGGTCGTGTGAAACCCAACTTATCATCAGCATACAAGATCTTGCAAAATCATTGGGATATGGTAACCAAATAGATGTCATACTTTTAGATTTTTCCAAAGCTTTTGATAAAGTTCCCCATCAAAGATTGGCCCAGAAATTAGAATTTTATGGTATTAGAAATCAAAATTTAAATTGGATAAATGACTTTTTAGCTGACAGGCAACACAGCAAGTACTATTAAATGGTGTTAAATCTTCAAAATTAGCTGTTGACTCTGGTATGCCTTAGGGAACAGTTTTAGGCCCAACATTATTTTTACTCTTTATTAATGACCTACCCGAACATGTAACTTGCAATGCAAGACTTTTTGCAGATGATTGTTTATTGTATAGAAATGTAAATAATAGTTCTGATGCACAATTACTTCAAAAAGATTTATCTAGTTTAGTAAAATGGGAAGAGGACTGTCAAATGAATTTTAATCCTGAGAAGTGTTATGTAATTCATATTTCTAAAAAAAGTGAACCTTCCTCTTTTGATTATATATTGCACAATCAAGTTTTAGAAGCAGTAAAAGACAGTAAATATTTAGGCGTAACTATAAGCCATGATCTTGATTTGGGAACACATATAAACAATATTACTTGTAAGGCAAATAAAACCTTAGGTTTTCTTCGTAGGAACCTGAAAAACTGCACACGTAAGGTTAAAACCTTACGTACACATCACTTGTCCGTCCAGTTGTCGAATACTCTTCCCCTGTCTGGGATCCGTACAAAAAACAACACATCACTCAGGTTGAGCAGGTACAGCGTAAGGCAGCCAGGTTTGTCTTCAATGATTATAAAGACAGATCACCTGGTGCAGTTTCAAACTTAATTAAATCTTTGGAATGGGAAAATTTAGAAATAAGAAGGAAAAAAGCTAGACTAACTATGCTGTATAAAATAAATTGGGGGTTAGTGGAAGTTCCTAAGGACAATTTAACAATATCTAATAGACGTACTAGGGGGAAACATAAATTTAGGCAAATATCTACAAATAAAGATTTCTATAAATTTTCATTCTATCCTCGCACTATTTCGGACTGGAACTCACTACCCGAAGCAATAGGTATGTCTGACACCCTGGAATCCTTCAAAAGTGGCATATCCACTCTAACACTTGAAGGATCCACAACAACTTATTAAACTACAAAGCCACTGTACATAATGTATATATGTTATTGTTAACGATTTTTCTTTGTCATATTATTTTTTAATTAAGTCCATATGTACTTAGCACACAAGTTCCGGGAAGTTTTACACTCCTACCTAGGAGTCTACTCCCGTATTCGGAAGAAGAAGAAGAACAAATGCTATTCACTAAATGGTAATTATCAAGGGTTTCAGCGTCAATTTCTTCATAGACTTCCTTGTTCAGTATGTGCACCGATAAAAACGATAAAATCCGCTGTAGTTTGTTAACGTAACCAATTTCTCACTATTTTATGGCGGTTCTTACATATTTGGCAGAGACATATATTTTCAGCTTCTTTTCATTCTTATCATGATGGAGCTAATTTTTCCTATCACTACTGACGAAAACACAGGAAACAATGTCAAAGATCGCCAGATCAAGCAAGAAAGTTTTCTTTCTGTTATTTGTTTTATTATATACTCTATTGTTTGGTATTTGTTCTGAGGTTTAAAATGAAAAGATTAAGAACATAATTATAAAATGTCCGGTTGGCAGAATTTGTATAATATTATCTGTTTTATTTTCTACACAACTTAAAAACACTGGGAACGGTAGGAGTTTGGAATATTATATATATATACCTGTTTTGTTTTATAACCCTACATCATTCTCGTGAGAGGCGATTTTATTTAAGAAATAATTGATGCCAGCTATACTTTATTGTAGTTTTAACATGGGTAGGCATTATATTCGTGATTATTTTTGCCAGAGCGATAGCGAGGGCTAAAATAACACGAATATAATGCCTACCCATGTTAAAACTACAATAAAGTATAGCTGGCACCAATTATTTCGATTCTGATTAGGACAATTACGGTAATTTCTATGTTCGCTGTGTACAAAGGTGTACCGTATTTGTATAGGCTCTTCCATCAACCTTCCTGTCGATTTTTATCCAACTAGTTCAAACCAGTTTAATTTTGCAAAGTTGTTTTTCTAAAATTCAAAATTGAAACAGAAATTAAAAAATTAATTTATTAACTAAAACAATATTTGTGTCACAATATAACAGAAAAGTTATATTACAACAGTCTTTTCCTTTGAAGTCAATTTCTGACACGCACATTTTCAAGTCAGTTGTCAATGGCGGTGGACGCACAAGGAGAATCGGGTAGGTCTTTATTTACTAAATTAATCGTAAATATTCCGCCGGTTAATATTGTAGCATTGGTAAATATGTTCATATCTGATAGAGGATTCTTTGATAAAGTTGTGCTGACATTCGATACTTGGCAGGAGGGGCCCTTTGACAGAGATCCATTTATACTTGCGGTGGCTACACCTTGGTAAGTTGATCAAAGTCAAAGGGCACGCCTTTGTGCATCTGACGATTTCAAATGCTGTATTACATGATGATTAAAATTAATACTGGGTGACAATCTTGTTGCATTTGTAAAATGGATTGGAAACCTTGGTGGTATATTGGTAATTACGCCTATATTTTTTTTTATAGGAGAATGGGGTTCGATTCCCTGCTAGGGTCAATCCATTTTATCAGAAATATGAAACAATTTTGTCATTTCAGTACAACAGTAATAATAACCTATACTTTATTTTATATTTTATCGTCGGAACATATGTTTCAATGAAATTATTATATACAATGACATGCCTTTTTAACGGGAGAGATGAAACGTGTTTTTCAGAGGAAGGGGTTTTGAAATTAGAACAGCCAACATGAACGTTGTGATATCTAGGTCAAAGATGTCAATTACGAATTGTAACACATTGTTGCCATTGTAAAAGTATTAGTAACAAAATGTGTATCATTTTAGTGTTTGAAAGTGTTTTAATTTAAGGAAATACATTAGATGCATACCAATTTGACGAAATTCATTTTTCTGCCGTAGTCAATATACGCATGTGCAAACTAATTTTATTGGATAATAAAGTATGGTTTCTTTACAAAGCTAAAGAAGCACGTCATATTAGAATAGTTCACAAATTGGTCCTTTTATTCTTTGATATTAACAGAAAAAAGGACGATGAAGATTATCCGTTTTTTTATATGTTTTACTGGATAACTAAACTCACAAAAAGTTCTATAAAGAACTAACATCATCTTGATAAATCAGGTCGTCAAGATGTTCGGCTTAATATTTTCGTCCAAGCTTACTACCCTTCATGTTATAGTAATACATTACCTTCAGTTATATATATAATATTGTGATAATGTGTATTCAAACAGCTGTGTCTGCAAGATGTGATTTCTAAAAATAAGTAAGACCAACTGTAAAATCACATTCTTTACAATTTTGCACAAATACCAAAACATAGTTATTTTACGGTTAAAAGTACTACTCTATATGTTCAATTGAAAAATCGAATTCATCGTCTCATTTCTCACCAAAAACTGGGAATGATCTTTGGTTCTCCGGAAAGGTAAGCAGATCCTGCTTCACATTTGTCACCCGTCATGTTGCTTATGTTATTACATACTCGGTAAATAATCTAACTCGGTAGGTCACATTCGTGAAAAGGGAATGAGATTGTAGTTACAACACAAGGAACAAACAAAATTAGGAATCGTAGATACAATCTACTCATTGTTGTTGTTGTTTCCCTTTCATATAATAAACATATAAAATGGAAGGGAATTGTAGTAATGACGTAAGAAACATATCCGATATCATCTGTGAAAAGGTTATTCCATAACGGTCAACCAACTCGTGATAGCGTCCGTAAAATGTGAGAAGGGATGATATCAACTTCACCATTTGGAACTCTTGGTTTAATAGTTTCCTTGTGAGCAGCAACCCTCCATCAAGAAAATCATGATAGGAAATGCAAGCACGGGAATATCGTATCAATTGGGAGATATATACCCCGTATGAAGGTGCTGCTGGAATGTTGTTACTTAGAAATGGAAAGTTCACAATTGGATAGCTGAAATCATCTCATTTGTCGTAAAGTTTTGTTTTCAACCCACCCTCATTGTCTATTTCTAGATGTAAGTTAAGATATGAGGCCGGCTTTACTGTATCTGTTGTATCCAGTATCTCTAGTTCGATGGGATAGATGCGTTCAACATAGTCACCAAATGTTGAATTATTTAGTGAGAGAACATCATCTATATAGCGGAAAGTACATTAAAGGATATTGCTGACTTCTTATCTTTCTTCCTAAGAAGTTCCTGTATGAAGTCAGCCTCATAATAATAAAGAAACAAGTCGACAAAAAGAGGGGCACAATTGGTTCCCATTGGAATGCCGACAGTCTGTTGAAAAACACGTCCCCAGAACGTAACAAATATGTTGTCAATCAAGAAATCAAGCATCTTGATAATGTCAGTTTCAGATAATTTTTTGTTTGAATCAGAGTGATCCTTTACAAAGTATGATTTTCCCTCCCTAAGACAAGACACTTGTATCTACGTTGGCCATTCTTCTTTTATGAAACAGAACAATGCCAAATCTTTCAATTTGTCGTTTAGTTTGGAATGTGGAATACTTCTGTAAAGTGTAGAAAAGTAAAATGTTTCAATACTATTTAAGTATCCACATCTGATTCACGAAACCGGATTATACGGTGCCTGGCTGTTACGGCAGGTCTCTTGACAACACGACATGCTCTTAGGTAGTCTCTGTGAAGTCGACAAACCAATGTTCGAGCACTAACACGACCACCTGGAGGCCATTGGTTTCTAAGCTGTGGGGCTGGAGTAAATGGGTTGGCTTTAACACAAGCAATAAACAGTCTGTCATCACGATAGGTAGTAAAACAAGTTCTTCCGGACGTAGGTCTATTATTTACAGTTCCTTTTCATTATGCCGTTGTAAAAACCTGACAATAACGGTGCGATTAATATTGAAATGTTTACCAATGCTCTTAGTACCCCTACTGTCCCTACCGGCATTTGAGATGTCAATTGCTTGTCAACGTGCATTCACAGATAACTTACGCCTTGCCATATTTCATAGTGACTTGGTGAAGGTAACATTTCACCTGTACGCGGTACAGTAGGAAGATGATTCAAAGGCATCGAAACAGTGTATTTGTAAAAGTTTACATGACCGTTGATAAACAGTTGCTTTGCGGGTTTATCGGAGTTTAATTTGTTTGGTCCTGATAAATTTTCATAATTTATGTTATAGCAATTCAGAAAACCAAACATAACTATTTTTTTCGCAACAATACAAAAATATTGACAGTTACATTTAGGTGGTGCTTAACTTTTAGCACCACCTCAATATAAATCGCAATATCCTTTTAACTATTGCAAAAAAAAAAATTATCTTTGGAATTAAGAATTGCCTATAACATACACGAAGAAAATTCATTACGACCAAAAAATAAATAAACTCCGATAAACACGCCAAGCAACTTAAGCTTTTTATTAAAGGTCATCTGCACCTTTTCGAATACACTGTTTCGATGCCTTTAAGTCGCGCATAAAGGTGAAGTTTGACCTTCACCAAGTCACTGTGAAATATGGCAAGGCGTAAGTTATCTGTGATTCAACATTAACAAGCCATTGACATGTCAAATGCCGGTAGGAGTACTAGGAGCATAGGTAACCATTTCAATGTTAATCACACCATCATTGTCAGAATTTTACAATGTCATGTTGACACAGGAACTGTAAATGATACATCAAGGTCCGGAAGACCCCGTCTGACTATCGATCGTGATGACAGGCTGCGAATTGGACGTGCTTAAGCCAACCCATTTACTCCTGCCCCACAGCTTAGATACCATTGGACTCAAAGTGATTGTTTTAGTGTTCGAACATTGGTCTGTCGACTTCATAATTGCTACCTAAGAGCACGCACTAACAGCCAGACACCGTATACTCAGGTTTCAAAGGGTGTTCTGTGATAGTTTGAAAATAAATGACCTGACCTGCAATGTATTGAAAATAAATAACCCAGCAGGGTTTATGACCATAAACGCTGGAACATGAGAAGCTAAAAAAATGTTCATTGGTCATATGAGAGTCGGTTTCTGTAACGACCAATAGACGGCAGAATACGAGTTTGGCTGGGAAATAAAACTTCTTAGGACCAAATCAACATTTGCCCAACGACTGCATACGTTGCTGGTGGTGTTACTGTAGGGGGTTTCTTCTTATACTGTTGTAAGGTGGGTATACATATTCTGCAGGGACGCATGAACGGACGGACATACAGGGATTTGGTGCTTATAAACATTGCAGTCTCTCATTGAGATAATCATCCACTTTTGTCAAGACCCTTGTACATGTACGACAATGCTAGACCACAAAGAGCAAGAAGCCATTGACACTACTAAAAGTATCTTTTGGCCATTCATGTCTCCAGATATAAACCCTATCAAACATGTCTGGGACGCCATTGTCAGAAATCTCAAATCCAGAGATCTACCGTTGTCCAAAAGGATTGTACAGAGTGTGTGACGCCGTGTTATGAAACTGTCCCGGAAGAGAGATGATTACACATCCTATTGACTCAAATGTTGACATTAAAATTGCCGAACATTCCAAAGATTATTTGTAAAGACTTTTATTGATATTAGGTGATTAATTGTTGAAAAAAAAATAAAAATCAAAGTGAAACTTAAATTCCGTTTCTGATCTGTTAATTTTCACTATTTCTATGAACGCAAAATTCAAATGGATAGAACCTGCATAAGTGACCAAAACCGAAATTTATGGTTTATTTATGATATATGTTAGAAATATTGCTACATCAATATTTTCTATTATCCGAGGATAAACTGATTTTTTTAAATGAAAAAAAACTCGATAAAAATAGGTGGTGCTTAACTTTTGGCGGACTGTATATTAATAAACAAGCATTACAGGACCTTAATTTGAGACAATACACAAAAAAACCTTTGATATGAGACTGTTTTCGCCTTATAATAACAGCAACTCCGGCAATGTTATTACTGAGTACCTAAACATAATTCAATATGAAAATCTTCGAAAGGTGATTTCACATGGTCCTAAATTTAGAAAACCCCAAAACATCAATTGGAACCATAACTTAACAAGATAATTATGGATTCCATTGATGAATTCACCAGAGCATGGGCTTAATGAGAAGAAGTGGAACTGGACACTTTGTCAGAAAGGGTAAAAAATACTGAACTTCGAGGAAAATTTTAAATCAATGGCAGAAAATAAAGCTAGTACACATCAAACGATTGAATATCAACTGTCATATTCCTGACTTGGTACAGGCATTTTGGTATGTAGAAAAACTGGATTAAATCTGGTTTAATAGCTAGCTGAACCTCCCACTTGTATGACAGTCGCATAAAATTTCATTATATTGACAACGATGTGTGAACAAATCAAACAGAAATAATACGTAAAAGAGTCAAAAATAGGGATCCAACATTCAACATTGTGTTACAATCTTAAACAGTTTAAAAACAAACAAATATATAACAAAGAAGCACACAAAGGGATAGAGACAAAGCACATTAGCAAAAGTTAAAGACAAGAATACAAAAATGTATCATAGCACAATAACATAATGGCGGGATGTATAAATACAGAGACACGACAATGTATCAAAGAAACAAAAAAAAATGCATATAAACAAAGCACATTAGGAAAAATGAGAGACAAGAATAGAAATTGTTTTACAATAGTACAATAAAACAATGACAGGAATCATAAGGAGAGAGCCATGCCGTACGATTAATGAAACACAAAAAGGCATATAGACAAAGAACATGAGCAAATATGAAAGGCAAGAATACAAAAATTATCATAGAAAAATGACACATTGACGGGATGTATAAGTACACAGCCACGTCATATGTATCAAATAGACTTACTAAACAGTAAAATTAATATTCATAAAGATAAATAAAAGAATACTATAACACGTTATTAAGTTGATAAACAATGTCAGTACCCAGAATCTATACTTCAAGACCATTGTGTATCATTTGTGAAGTTGATACGGAATATTTATCAACAAGGTCTCGGTACCTTTCGATTAATGTTGTAATTAGAAAAAGGAAGGTATGTTACTCGACATACCCCTGGTTCATCAAGTTTCTGCCCAGATACTGGGGACGTTTTACAAAGTCTGAGTAGGAACTGTAAGCTCTTGAATACCGAGTACGTTGGGAAATGAATATCCCATATGAAGGTGAAGTTGGTATATTCATACTGATAAGGTGGGGTAAATTGATAATTTTTAAAATTAATATCGTCTCTTTTGTCCTAGATTCTGGTACTGAGATGACCATGTATGTCGAACTCGAAGTATAAGTCTAAAAATGAGGCAGAGGAAGCCGTGTCTGTTGTTTCTTTAATTTCTAGTTATAGGAATATATTTATGGATCAACATATAGTTAATTACACTATTCGAGGAAACAGTTTCACAGTATTTCTAAAGGCCCTCAATCTAATTATTTAGTCCAAACATGCAGATGTGCCGGCAATGTACCATTGTTTGTACGGAAGTTTGTGAAGCTTAGGTATCCAATACAAACAAGGTAAGTCATCCGATTTGGTGTTCATTGCAATTTTCATTGGAGTCACGAATAGTTATATACATTATATTGACATATTAAGATAATCGGAGAGAATTAGAAGATATTATTAAGCGACTTTGCACTAAAAATAATGGAATAACTTAGTAAGATGAATAAACTCTACAGATAAAAAGAACTGCAGCAGTAAATACACTTGTTAAAAAGATGTCATGAAGGTAAATAACTGTAATTGGTAATATAATTTAGAAAAAAACATGTATAAAATTACGACGGTAATCACATCCGTATTTTTAATGTTTCTAATGTTGCACTACAGTACTATTAGTTTACTTGCAGATTTGTGTTGTAATCCAATATTACCAGCACGTGTTGAAATCGGATGCATACAAGCGGGAAGGAAACATTAAAACACATCCGATTACTTGTGACATGTATTTTTAGAATGCACTTATACAGTACAAAAAAAAGATCATGCATATTTTAACAGTTGTAGAAAAAGGAAAATAATCAGCTGTGTTTTCACAATGGCAGTATTTTTACTGTCAACTCGTATCTTCGTTAACAATTCTTAACTCATTAGTAATTTTGCAATCGGATATATAGAAACATGACGATAAAACCTGAAGCTTGTGTACAGTTACACAATCCAAAATGCACGACATCAACACAAACATTAAACAACTGTGATGTCAATATCGTAATGTCATTCGTTAATACCGTAATTTTTCCAATATTAATAGCAATAAATACGATATTCAAAGATCTTATTACACTGTTGAATTTGTAACCTTTTAGAATAAGTTTGTAGAAAGAGGCTTTTAGTATATCCCTTCATTAATGTGCAAATGATGTAATGATTAATGTAAGAAAGGTAAAAATAGTTCTTTAAAGATACCAGTTAATATTTTCAAAAGGAAAAATGTATCCTTCATAAGTGAAATGATTGAAGTCATACTATTACCAGTTAGAATCATGCATAGTATGCTGCTCTTAAATGTTTTACATGTAATGTTAATATGTTTTTTTCTTTTAAACGTGAAATATCAAAATATTATGTTTGGTTAGCCATAAAACAAGGCTCAACCCACCATGGTGATTTTTTAAAATGTCTTGTACCAAGTTAGAAATATGGCAGTTGTTATCAAATAGATTGTTTTTATGTTTGTTGGCGTTTGGTTTGTTGCACTTTTTGTAGTTCAGTTGTTATCGTTTTATAGTTTGATGTGTTTTCCTCGATTTCAGTTTGTAACCTTGATTTGTTTTCTCTCAAACGTTTTATGACTTTCGAACAGCGGTTATTACGGTTGCCTTTATATACATATACAAAGGCAACATTATTGGCTCCCAATACGCTTAGCATGATTGATCAAGTGTACGTATCTGATATAAAGCATTTGTTATAAAAGAAAACATATCATACATGTTATATCTGGATTATCACTTGATGAGAAAAACTCACTTTCCCTTTTAGTTGGTTGAAATAAGAAAATATGGTATCACTGTCGTTTAGAAACTTTTACATCAAATGACATAGAAGTTTGCAACTATAAATTACTGTACTGGTTTCATCAATGAACGAAACACATATCGCATATGATGCTCAAAGAGTTGGTCACACCATGGAAAATTCAAGAAAAAAACCCCCAACAAACGCCTGAGTTATGTCAAAAAAATAAATACAGGTCAAATTGTAGGACAGGTGGAAGGTTGTCACTATGGCTATTAAACCACATCTTGTTATTTGTATTCATACAGAAAATGATGGAGGGAGCCAAAACCTCCCCAAATCCGGGATTATAGATTGACAGCATATTTACTGCAGAGTTTGTTACTTGTGCAGTGTGGATGCGATAGAATGTGTCCCAGTGCCTTTAGTGTATGCCCTTATACTTTCACAGTTGGGGGATTTTTTTATTGTGAGAGAGCTACATATTCCATTATCAAGATAAATGTTCTATTTTGTTTTACTGTATTTAATTTCTGTGTCATTTGGTCTACCCTTCCTGAGCACCTGAGATCATCCCCAGTCTTTGGTTGGGTTCGTGTTGCTCTGATTTTAGTTATATATGTTGTGTCTTGTGTACTATTATTTGTCTGTTTGTCTTTGTCATTTTTAGCCATGTTTTTGTCAGTTTATTTTCGATTGATGAGTTTGAATCTCCTTCTTGTATCTTTCGCCCATCTTTTGCACATTATCATCTACTTTTCTGTTCGTATTTTTTTTTAATCGAAAATCCTACACAATCCTTGTTTTTTTCATTGTGTTTTAAACAAAGAGGAAGCATATAACAGACTATTATTTGAAGTTGGAATTATTTTTTATTATGGGATTGGCTTAATTTCTTGTGCTTGAAATTTTTATAAATTTAATGTTTATTTGGAAATGTTTGGTATTATAATGTTTTGAGCGGTTCATAACACTTTCAATACAATGTTTTTATATAGATAGTGTTGTGCGCGACAAAGTACATTCTATTGAAAATGTACTATCTTCATTGTAATAGAAAGTGTTGTGCGCAGCACAGAACATTAAAGTACAGAATAAACATTGAATCTATTAAAAATTTCAAGTACAGGAATTTATGCAAATTCCATAACCAAAAATAATTCCAAGCCTGTTTAATGTTAAATGTAGGAAAATCTAGAGAGAACTATTGCCCACAAAATTTTCAATTGATTATATCTTAAAAACAAGAACACAGGACCTTTCATTTTTCCGGCTTATTAGGATCCAGTATTTACATACCACCAATATATAACAGTCTTTTAAAAGAGCCTGCCATTTTGAAACAGAGAAGCGAACATCCTTAAGTGTTTAATTGATAACTTTTGGCCTCCATTTATTTGTTTTTGGTTTTCCTATGTTTTAAAGGAAATTCATGATGTTTGATAACGAGAGAGGACCCTGAAAGCACAATGGAATCAAATATTATTTGAAGAAAGTGTACTTGATGTACCAGAACATGTAGTCAGACTGATGGAAGACCAGAAGTACATCGCGGTATTGCATAAGACGTCATTACAAAAACATGACTTTTGTGATCATGCAAGGTCCAATTATAATATTTATATAGCTTTTCAATACATTTAAATATGGTTCATAAGTTTGATTTAATCGAAATAAAAGTTCTGGCTTATTTTCTTCAGCACCATTTGAATATAGTTTGCGTCGCACATTCGATATTTAATCATTTACAAAACAAATAGGACAACAATTATCAGAGTTGAATTAAAAATATCTAAGTTCAGGGTGTGTAAGCTTTGAAAAAGCAAAATCACATCATTATTGATTTCAGCTTATGCAAAATTAAAGAACTTAATAAATATCTGATCATTTATAAATGTTTTAGTTTGAAAAAGTATTTCCTATTTAGTGCATTTTCTCTATTTTCTAGCAGTATATGATACTAATTACATCCTAGTTTTCTATATTTGAATGTATTTCCCTACTGTGGGACATCTATAGGCATTATATCAAAGTATAAAACCCATTTCCTAGTACACATTTATAGATCATCATAGTTGTTCAAATCTATTTATCCACCAGTACTATTTTTTTCATTTTATCCAGTCGAGTGAATATTTAATACTTTATATAACAACAGGATCAACGAGGGAATTGTAATTTAATAACATTGTATTTTGATTTTGTAATTTTACGATTTTAGATGTATATAATGGAAATAGGATGAATGTGAAATGTTTTTGAGAAATAATTCAACTTACTCAGAAAACGATTAAACTAAATTTCAAAGGTTAAAACAGTAAAACAAGAAACATCAGAGAGCAAATTTGATATGTTACACATTAAAATGCATTGAACGTTCTACACAATCATTGGATAAAACCTAAATGATTAAACACATTTTAAAGACTGGATGTGTTATAATGAACTATTGTTAATTTTCTAAACGACCATAATATGTATAATACTGCAAGTATATATAAATGGATACATTAGAAAGAATATGCATGATTTGTACAAAAGAGTTTAATGACTAGTCAGGTCTTATTTCTTGATCCTGCGCCTAACTTTCCATGATGTTTTTTTTTTGTTTGGCTTCGATGTATGAGTATAAAAATTCTTTTGTAATCTTCTGCCTCCCTTTCATTACACACAAATCGCAAAAATATATATGAAGACGTCCATGATTTAACTATGCATAAAGGGGACTATTACTTTACCAATGTCTAATGAACTTATTACTAAAAGATAGCGAATTGAATTGCCTTGTGTTTGCTCATGTAATAAGTTCACAACAGAAATTACATACAAAAAATATGATTAAAATATATATGAAATCTAAATTAAGGTTAAATAATTTGTATACCTAACCAATTTCACTTATTTGTTTTGATAAAAAGTAAAATCACAAAAATATTTAACTGCAAGGAAAATTCAAAACGGAAAGTCCCTAAAGAAATGGCAAAATCAGATGATAAAACACATCAAACGAATGGACAAAAACTGTCATATTCCTGACTTAGAACAGGCATTTAGAAATGAAGAAAATGGTGGATTGAACATTGTTCTATAGCGGTAAACCTCTCACTTGTATGACAGTCGGATCAAATTCCATTATATTTACACGTTGCGTGAACAAAATAGGCATAATAGGTAAATAGTCAAAATATGGGTACAGCAGTCTTTAGTTAATGCTTTATATTCTAGTTATGGATCACATTATTGTATTCACTTGATTTGCAAAACTATAAATGACCAAAGTTCAGAAAAAAGACAAGTACTACCCACAAAGTCGAGTAAGCGAAAAACAGCATTATCAAGCATTAGTTACCTACAGTGTAAATTGTATTGACACATTTTTTCAGTCTGTAAGACTCTCCTGACATCTTCTTTTCTGTTACGCAATACTGTAGATGCATTCCAAATCCATGTTTTATCAATGTCATGTCTTATTTAAGTATTAGACTAAATAAAGAGTTAATCATTACTGCAGCAAAATGGTAAAGAAATAAAACCGGCATTCATTTCATTATACATGTTATAGTTGGTATGTATCTCTGTTTTTGATATGTCTTCCTATTATGTCTGTTTGTTTTGTTCACACGTCGCTATCAATATAATGGATTTTATGCAACTGTTATACAAGTTAGATATTTAGTTAGCTATAAAACCAGGTTTATTTCACCTTTTCTACTTTAAAAATGGCTGTACCAGGTCAGAAATACGACAGTTGTTGTTCATTCGTTTGATGTGTTTTAACTTTTGATTTTGCTATTTGAGTTCGGACAATCCGTTTTGTATTTTATGTGAGTTCAGTATTTTAGTAATTTTACATTTTTCTTCATTATGAAGAAGATTTTCTCGTTTTCGTTCATTTGAGAATTGAAATATACTCTCAATCATATTATTTATCTATTTATTATAAATAGATGTTGGAGTTTTGAAACATAGGTAAACTATAGTTGGCTCTTATTTTCCATGTGTAAAACACCAATGGCGAAGAATGTTTTCTGTTATTGTTATCAGTGTTAACTTGATATTGATAATGCACATTTATAAACTAGGAAAAAATCATTCATTATTCAAACTGATTGTCCAATTATGTGTAAAAACGACAACCAAACGCATGAACATATTTTAGTCGATATTTAAATTATGAATGAACCAAAATTAAATATTGTATGTTTGTATAACCTAATTAGAACAGTAAATATGACCCTAATCTCAGAATTATATATAGAATTGCAGTCACCAAACTCCCCCGCACATTGTATCTTCCACATTTAGAATCAAATTATTGAAACATATTAAGTTAAAAGTATTTACACCGAATAGATAGCTTTAATTACACCCTTTATTATTTTGAGATGAAACATTATCTGGATCAATTTGATTCAAACGAAAAATCTGTTCTATATAGTTATATTAAGCGTGTTAACAAATGTGGTCATACATAATGTCTTTGCTAATTAAATTATATCAGACAGAGAAAACCGAAAGCATTTAGTGTTCATCTTTTAAAATTAAACTCTGACAAACAATTTATGTTTTTTTTAAAGGAGAACGGTTATGAGCAAGTTTATATTTACCTTCATGTAAACATTCTCTGACTAAAATAGAATATTTCAGGTAATTTTTTGAATTGATGTCCAACTGACAGTAAATATGTGTTACATGGGGATAGTTTTATGTTCTATTAAGTAATTTGTGTGTTTGTTTACCACTCAATTTGCCCCCTTACAAACGATAACATCTAACATAATGATAATAATTATCCTAATCTAATTAGTTTAATTAAAGCATTCGGTGTGATTGTGAAAGAACGAAGGTGTAGAAATACAAGTTCTTGATTACTTCATCTGGATATTACTTTTTTCTTCTTCAAAATATCAGTAATGCACTCCTCATCTGCATACACCCTTACAATATGGTCTTATGGTGTACAACAACAGCGTATTAATATCCACTCTTTTGTATGCAATAATACTCAAATCAAGTTCAGGGTCCACGGTGGCCGAGTAGTCTAAATACTTTTTATCTGGAAAGTGTGGCCAACACCATTCTTATTTGACAAGGTTTTCTTTTTTTCTAAAGCAAATGGACTGCTTTCTTAGCTATTACTTAACTTAATAAATATAAACTCATTTGATATCTTCATTATGCTTCTACTGAGCTGTTAACAAGAAATACAGTTTGTTTGTCATTTCTTCAAAAAAATATTTCCTAATTTTAGAAAACGAAAGAGACAAGATCATAGTCAAAAGATAAAACAAAAAAAACCCTTACATAATCTTTCACAGAAAATATAGAAAGAGAACCCCCCCCCAAAAAAAAAAAAGACAGGAGTGAACAAACAGTGTTTCAGAAAATGAGTGGTTCTAACTTCACTAGTAACATATGACGTGCGTGTTACTCGTTGAAAGTAAAACACATACAGTGATAAGTCGCATTTGGTAATGTCACGTATGATGAAAAGTGGACGGAATTGTAGTAACGACATTTGGAATAATTTATTATGTTAAATTGTTCATGCAAGCATGTTTTATTAGTATATTTTATTTAGTTTATCTAATATGTTTTGTTTTTATACCTATTCTTTTGTATCACTTAAAGTTTTGAAATAATTCCAGTTGTACAAACTGGAAAAGGTTATCAAATTTTGTGTTTTCTTAAACATTGACCAAAATTGGATATTTAAAACATTTGTGAGACAAAAAAAAAGAATGATTATAAAGTTTGTTTTTGTAGCCTGCATAAAAAGCATGAATGATAATTGCAGAAATACACTGCAATGGACATTTTATTGAGTTCAATTATATCGAAAGGGCAATAACCAATATTAAACTTTTCTGGTATCTTCAAATTTACTCTTTTCACAATGGAGCTTTATTTCGTTATATTTTTTCTGCTTTTGTGTTCTGTAAATTTTTAAATGACACGTTATTCTTTTATGTATAGTTATCAATGCTGGAAAATAACAAGATAGCGTGTTTTACAAAATTGAAGGGAGAAGTCTAATTTTTGTATTTTTAACATTTCGGATACTATATAAAGGCCGTTATGGGAAACCAAGGACATTTGAATGCAATTCTCGGTATTACTTCGAACACGCAACTATTTGATGCTGTGACTTTGAAATTATCATGAGTTGATTCAGACAAAAGAAAGCATTTGGATAAAATGGATAAAAAGACATAGCAAATTATTTGAATATTAAATTCTTTAAAACATGTAACAAATGGCTTGCATGTAGTGCATTACCCTTTTGTCATATGTTGTTTGAACTATCGGCAAGCTGAGCATTTCCAGTCAGTTTTGTTTACAAGACGTGCCTTTGCATTTGCTACTATTCACATTACAGAGGCATTATCTGTCAATTTCATGATCATCGATTTGAGTTTAATTCTCATACATGTATTGATTCATAATATACTAAAAACTAAAACCAAAAAATAAAAAGTCCACAAGTAACAAGTAATAATGTATGTTAGACCAATTGGTGACCTTCTGATATTTTCTGCTCTTTGGTCAGGTTGTTGTCTCATTGACAAAATACCCATTTCCATTCTTATTTTTATGGACTCATTAAAGTGTAACCACATTTTTGTTATTTGTTTTTTAAGAATAGACTCCATCTAACAAAAGGACTTTCGATAGTCATTCGACCCGTTAAAATCATAATTACATATATAAATAGACTGAGTAGCACGTGGAGTTGTGAAGTTACTATTTTCCAGGTTTGATTTCATTTCATCGATATTAAAACAAAATAATCATGACTTCTTGTGTTCTGAATTATACTCAGTGTAGCTCCCTTGGTTCACTTTTTTGTAATGTTTTCAATAACTGAACACATTCAAGGCATGCATTAACTATCTTAAATAACAAACTTTCTTAGATCTAGAATTTTAGCAGGATTGGAAGCGATCATTTGAAACCCTTTCGTAAGTAAAATAATGTTAAAATAAGTAAAATAATATTAAAATAAGTAAAATAATGCTAAAATAAGTATAAACATTTAAAATAAGACTTATACGCTTCCTGTTTTTAGATGGGATCCCTTTACGCAAATAACGATTTGCTGATATATACTGGCAAATAAACTCAATACATATTATTTTTCTATGACGTGAAAATATTCATTACTGTTTCAAGATTTCGATTTAAAAAAGGGTATCATCACACATACAACAAAAGGTTAGCATTAGTTGCTTGGAAAACATTATTAAAGCTTCTTAAGGTATTTTTGTGTTACTACGCATCCAATCTCTTCAATTCGATAAAGTCATTGAACATTGTTATTTCTAGTGTTTTTAAAATGACTTCTGTGTACTGATTTTTACTAATGTCACTCTCAAATGATTTTAGAATTATTTCCTTTCACCTTCAAGGCTTTTTCTCACGTGACTGGGCTAGAGATAATGTCATTGAAGCTATACAATAAGTATCAATTAACACCCTAAGATTGAATACAATTGTTTCATCTATTGAGAAAGTTCTGAAATTTCCGAAGAATGAAATTCCATTCGGATAAATAATTTCATGGTGCAGTTGCGGAAAATATATGTTTCCAAAACAGACGGTTAAAAAATGTATCTATTTGACTAAAAAAATAATCTCGTACACAGAATGAAGCTTAATCGGGATTAAATTGACAGTTTTTTTCTTTTTTTTAATACACATCATACTTAACAGTGTTCGGTTGCGTTTGTTGTTCGATATCTAGTTTTTTTTTGTTTTTTTTTGTATACCGTTGTCTTTTGGCCTATTTTTTTCTGATGGCGTTGTTAGTTAATTTTTGACTTTTATATCTTTTACCACTGTTCATTTACTAAAGAAACGACACTATATTATTTTGAAGCAAGCATGAACAAAAATACATGTGACGAGTGTTAACAATTCAAACAGAAAAACACGCTTGTCCAATCAATATAAAAAAAAACGAAAATCGTGAAACACGAAAAAAACCAAACCAGAAAAACAACCACTGAACATCAGGCTCCTACCTTAAAAGAGGTGTACATTGCTGAATGGTGAATAATTTAACAGGTAAACAATACAAAAATCCTAAATATTTACTATTCATTCAGAATGAGGCAAATGTCAAAAGTTTTACTTCAAATACATTAAAACAAACTTGAATCTGATGTACAGTAGTTGTCGTTTGTTTATGTAATTTATACGTGTTTCTCGTTTCTAATTTTTTTTATATAGATTAGACCGTTGGTTTTCCCGTGGGTTGTACACTAGTGATTTTGGGGCCCTTTATAGCTTGTTGTTTAGTGTGAGCCAAGGCTCCTTGCTAAAGGCGTACATTGACCTATAATGGTTTACTTTTATAAATTGTTATTTGGATGGAGAGTTGTCTCATTGGCACTCATTCCACATCTTCCTATATCTATTTTAAAGATAAATAAATCAAAGAGATAAGACAAGAACGAAACTTTGTTTATTAGATTCAACTATATGCACAGCTTTTAAAAAATAATAATGGTGTTTTTGTATCTCTTAAAATTGATACAAGTTTGTTTCAAAAACAAAATAATATATCGCACAAAAGGAAAATGCCATACAACAGATGTTTTTGAATTTACCTACGAAATACATTGTTTGCGCCAAACGCATCATGACATTCATAGTTATTTGATAGCAAATCAAGGTAAGAAATAATCAGCATAACCTGAAGTTATAAATATTGTTTTTGCTCATTATATCTTTAAATATGTGCACGACTAGCATATACATATGTATCAAGTATTATAAAGATCTCATACTAAAGGAATGCATTTTAAAGAAAACCTTAATTTAAATATTTATAGAAATACGATCACAAACGCAAAATGGTCAGATAGTTATCAAAGGTACCAGGATTATTATTTAGTACGCCAGACGCGCGTTTCGTCTACATCAGACTCATCAGTGACGCTCATATCAAATATTTATAAAGCCAAACAAGAACAAAGTTGAAAAGCATTGAGGATCCAAAATTCAAAAACGTTGTGCCAAATCCGGCTAAGGTAATCTATGCTTGGGATGAGAAAATCCTTAGTTTTTCGTAAAATTCAAAGTTTTGTAAACAGGCAATTTATAAAAGTTTCCACACTATTGATATTCATGTCAACACCGAAATGTTGACTACTGGGCTGGTGATACCCTCGGGGACGTAACGTCCACCAGCAGTGGCATCGACCTAGTGGTTATTTGTTCTAGATAATTAATATATGATTTAAGAATCGGACCAAACATAACACTTTTTGTTAAATGAAAATTCGGTATGAAAAAATAAAACGAAAATAATTATCCCTTATCGTTTGATTTTCCCAAATGAGATAAATTATTTGACGTTAATTTGTTAAAAGTCATTTTCCTAAAATCATTCTAGTTTTTCCATGGACTTTCAGTACATATTGCATGTAATTTTAGCCAACTGTGTTTATATCGTAAACATTATCGAAAACCAACAGGCTGATGTCTGCTCTTTGGTTGGGTTGTTATCTCTGACACATTCCCAATTTCCATTTTCAATTTTAGAAAAAATACATTTGTCTCATATTAGTCTTTCACCTATTGTAATTATAAAAATTGCATTTTCATGCATAGTTTTTCAGTTCAAGGATTTTTACTAGCTTACAATTTCTATGATTTACTTTTTGTTCAATAAATCCAATTTAGAATGATAGCTCTGGTGATTACTTTGATGGCTACGTATAACGAGGTTGGTGGAAAAGATATATGTCTAGCCAAAAAAGAAGAGAATTGTTTTATTAGCTTAAGAAACCAGTTGAAAAGTTTCGAAAAGACCATCAGTGACTTGGAAAAGGGACTCAGTGGTTAGTTCGAGTAACTTTGTAGTAATCATGAAGTTCCAGCTATTTTTTTCAAAAGACTAAAAACGTAACGTAAACTGGCACATTTTAAAAGTGAGCATTTTTTCTTTAATTCATTGTATGATTTGACAGTCTTACCAATTACTTATACATCTATGTTAGTTAACACGTATATTACTTACTTTGCAGATGCGTTCGACGTTCAGTAAGTAATGTATTGTGGCATTTTGTTTGTTTATACTTTGACGATCAGCTATTGTTGTGTATCATGAAGGGTGATAATTTTAATCATACATATGTGTGCTGTTTCCAGGTATATTCTATATTTTCTGATGATTTGTTTAACCCTTTCTAGTCACTATGAAGTGTTACAATTCATATTTGGACGCAACAAATAAATAGTAATTGCATAGTTTTTCATAGTTAATTAAAGAAAACTCAGCCGCAGAAGACTGCGTAACAGGAGCATATTATACACAATATAAATCACAACATATTTCATAATACATTCAGTATACATTTTTATATTATACATCTTCAGAAATAAAACTTTGTTTATTGCAATTTTAAATCAGACAAGCATCTTTTCTACCTTTTGAATAAAAATTGACAGCTTAGACAGCACATTATTATTACAACATTTAAGCATACCCAGTACTTTTTTAACATTTGGATATTTTGAATAATATAGAGGTATGAACTTCCCCCTTAAATCTTTAACTTCACAATTGGTACATATACATATATAGTGGTACACATCCCAAAGACCAGCTTTACAAAGTGGACAAAGTCTCATTTCGTGGAACATTTCTCCATCTTCCTGTTTCAATGGGAAACTTTGTATTACATACCCTTAGTTTATATATATTAACTCTATGACCCCGCCTCAATTTTAACAGATATGGTTCTAAGCAAAAAACTCTTCTTTGAAGTGTAAATAACATTCCCCCCTTGATGAGTTATTTATATCAGAGAACCATTTTTGAATTAACTGATCCTGGAGACGCTGCCTCACATTAGTTTTAATATAATTATAATCAACTTGCTCCGGAATATTATATACTTCACAAAAGCCACAGTCATTAAACACGGATTTTACATAGTTAAACCATTTGAAATTATAACATTCATGCTCATGCATGTACCAAAGTAACTTGTACAGTTTACCCTATAATTTTTTATCGTTTGTTGCAAGCTTGTGCCAAAAACATACCGTTTTTAACTTGATCTGCAGTTCAAGTGGAAATCTTCCAAGTTCTCCATACACCATAAAATTTGGCGTAGAGGATCGCACCCCCAAAATGCGCTTACAAAACTGTAGATGTAATTTTTCAGTATTATTTTTATTTTCAAACCCCAATATTTCCGAGGAATAGGTCAAAATAGGAACGACCAATGCATCAAATAGTTTTAACTGTAAATCAATCGGGAGTGAGATATTTTGTATCTTCTTGTATAGAGCATAAAGTGCTTTTTGAGCTTGGTCTACCAGTTTTTTTCGAGCTTGAAAGAAGTTTCCGTTGTAATTAAACAGCAGACCAAGATAAACATATGAGTCTTTAATTTCAATAATTTCATTACATAGTTTAAAAGTAACATTCTTATTAAACTTTCTCTTTGAAAAAATTACAATCTTAGTTTTTGATACATTCACAGTGAGTTTCCACTCAAAACAATATTGCTCAAAAACTTTCAGAGCCTTTTGCAACCCTTCTGCCGACTCCGCAAAACTAATAGTGTCGTCGGCGTACAGAAGAATAAATAACTTGATATACAAGATTCTCTGTAAATTTGTCATTCATAAATGTTAGACCTTCAACAGAGTTTTCATCCAGATATTCCTCCAAGTCATTCAGGTATTAGGCAAAGAGAAAAGGTGACATTTTTTCTCCCTGTCTGACACCTACCTCACACGGGAAAAAATGCAAAGATACTGCCAATGCAGGAATAATACAGAAACAAGACACAAAAAGATTATTTAAAACAAGGATTTGCTTTACTACACAACAGTTATCAAAGGTACCAGGAATATAATTTAGTACGCCAGACGCGCGTTTCGTCTACACTAATCCTTAAACTAGAGGCTCTCAAGAGCCTGTGCCGCTCACCTGTATCTAATGTGATTTTGGAAATTATGTAAAATTATATAATGATTGAGACCAAGATTGGTTTAATTTGGCACAGATTTAAAATTAAACGCAGGTCATCTTAGTGTAGTCTTACAATGGCTACTGAAGACACCTTATCATTATTATTTTTGAATAAGTGGTCAAGTTGTGACCATTCGGAATTTTTTTTAAATTTCTGATAGACTTCTAAACAGTTTACTTTTATGTTCTATTTTAGCAAAGGTAGTTTGATGGCAGGGTCATCTGATACAGGTTTTTTCAAACAAGTCATGATAACCTACTGAAAATTGTGGCAAAGTTTATTTCTAGTCAGCCCAGATCAAGAGGAGAATTTTGTAAAATAAAATGTTAAAAATTGCTTAGTATGACCATAAAGGGGTGAATTGACCAGTTGGGCCATGTTAAAATATTTGTAGATCTTACTTTTCACATTATTGCACTTTATAGTTTATTTCTTATCATAATAATTAATGTCTGATTTGTCTGGAAACTTCAGGGCAGTTAGATTTAAACATGTCTTTAGTTTCAGAGATCAAAGCAAAAAACTGCAATTTGTCCCCATTTTCTATTCTTAGCCATGACAGCCATCACTCATTTTTTAAACTTGATACCTACGAATGTGGTCAAGAATGGTTTATTTTTCCTAGAAGAAGTCTGAGAGAAAATTTTTGGAAGAGATTTAAAAAAAAAATTGACTATGAACGGCAATAATCGGTTTAAGGATCAATTGTCTATTTTGGCCATGTTGGCTTATTTGTAGATCTTACTTTGCTGAACATATTTTTGTTTACAGATTGTATATAGCTCCAATAATTTAGATAACAAAAAATCCTGCAAATTAAACTAAGAATTTCCACATAAGTGGCAGACTATGCAGTATGGGATTTGCTCATTCTTAAAGACTGAAAAGTTACCTATAGTTGTCTTATACGCAATCATATCACATCTTTTTATACTGACCGTTTACTGTTGGAATCATAATTCCTCAAATCAATGCCAACCTACCTCTGGTGGTATTGAACTATCTTGTAAAATCTAATCAAGATTCAATCACTGAATACAAGTTTTTGTCTTGAAACCAAATAAGTTTTTGGACGGTCATTAAACAAACTCCCTTCTATTTTAAGAAATGGCAGTTATGTTTTGTGATACTTTAAGGATCTTTCAGCTGAATTTGGTGTGGTTTAATTTTGAACTTGTTCAGTAGTTTCAGAGAAGATTGGTTTCCAGTGGACAACAGATGCATACTGCAGACAGACTCCAAGTGATGACAAAAGCTCACATTCCATGTAAATTGTGTGAAACCTCATGTGCATGAATTACTGCCAAGGAATAATGACAACATCAGATGAACATATGCGAACATACATGACATAAGTATCTGCTCATGACCAAGTTATGTACCAATATCAAATCAAAATCTTGAAGCATAACCTCAAGACCTGATTTCACTTTGTTTTTTACTGGTTGTTGTAAGTGTATTTTGTTTTTCAACTCTTTATTTCTCTGCTTGATTTTGATATATTCTCCTTACTTTTGATTATTGCCTCAAACAATAATGGAATAGTGATTAATGTGAATTGTCTATGTTCAATGATAATGTGACAAAAGAATTATTAGATAGAACATTGAATTTAAACAGATCATGATTAAGTTATACAAAAATCAAAACTAATTCAAGACCAGGACTTATTTAAATTTCTATTTAATAGATTATAGGTGTTTATATATTCTACATTGGCTAGAGGGCAAGAGGTGTAATTCAGATGTCACAAAACTTGTTTAATCCTGCAGCATTTTGAGCCTGTTTCAAGTCAGTAATTTTTATTTTTTTATATCGAAAAATGGTGTGGTTTTCATGTTTGTTCATCTCTTGTATTTTCAACATGTACAAGCAGTGTCCATTTCCTCGTCAAACATGTCATAGAAGTTGCATGTTCGGAGCCTGCTCAAGCCAGACTTTTGATGGAAATTTCTCACATTGAAGACCCATTGAATGTTGGCCTAAGGGTTGTTTTAAACATTTTGATAAGTTTTTTTTTTTACACATTCCCTATTTCTATACTTTATTGTATGTCAGATGAACATTTTATAAATTCTTCATATATAGTTAAGTTAAAATAATTAAAGAATAAAATTCTAATCAAGCATGTTTATTTCCTGTAAACAAGTGTAAACAAAATCATCAAAATCCAAAGTTAGCATCTTGGCCAAGTTCATGTTCAATATAAAATCAAATAAAAATATATATTTTCCCCCAAAAAAACCAAAACTAACAAATTTAAAGGACAAAGTTATATCATATCTTCAGCAAATTAGTCTTCCTGGATGCAGATGCTAGTAACTATATTATTAGCATATATGCAGTCTCATTTTTGGTAGAGCCAACATAAAAAAGTCTTCAAAGTTCATGTTCAATTTAAATTTAAATAAAAATAATTATTTTTTTCCAAAAAAAACAACAAAACTAACAAATTTAAAGGACAAAGTTATATCATATCTTCAGCAAATTAGTCTTCCTGGATGCAGATGCTAGTAACTATATTATTAGCATATATGCAGTCTCATTTTTGGTAGAGTCAACATAAAAAAGTCTTCACAGTTCATGTTCAATTTAAAATTAAATAAAAATAATTATTTTTTTCCAAAAAAAACAACAAAACTAACAAATTTAAAGGACAAAGTTATATCATATCTTCAGCAAATTAGTCTTCCTGGATGCAGATGCTAGTAACTATATTATTAGCATGTGTCACTCTAATTTTTGGTAGGGTCAACATGAAGTCTTCAAAGTCATCTGTCTGATTTACGAGGTCTTCTTTATGTATAGTGTGAAGGAATGATTTCAACTCGGTATCAAAAATGGTCAGTTTAGTTGATAGACTGCTGTCAGAATCATCTACTACATTTAATTTGCAAATAGTCATCAGTTTTAATGATTCATTTCTTTGCTTCATAGAACATGAAGTACATTTGGTTGTGATTTTACCCATGTCATTCTCCATTACATTTTTTTAGCATGATCCGCACTTGTAGGTTTTATTGAGTAAAACTTGATGGATGTTTCCAATAACTGTTGTCGGTAATTTGATATGAAGCAGGTTTGTTGTTATATTTTCCATAGGTGGAATATGCTTTATAACTGTCCTTGTTGTCGCTGATAGTTTTATATTGTCTTGAAAAATTCTGGTAGACACATTTTTGAAATTATAGCATTCATTTCTTTGAACACAATCAATTTGCTCATTCCATAGCACCAATGGCATGGCTGAAGTGCTATCTGCAATAACAAATTCCTTCTTTTCTTTCGAAGTTCCATAAACATCAACTGTTTCTTGTTCAGCATACACACCCGTAACCTTAGCAGAAACAGAGACCTGAAGAAAAAGAAGACATCATAAATATATATTACAAAAGCTCTAAATGTAATATTCAGTATTTGATAATGAAGTTTTATATCTACATATTATGATATTGCAGGTGTTGGAACAACTTGAATGACCGATGTCAAGTACATGGACCATAATTCAACAAAAATTCAGTCAAGCGGAATGTAGCGTAAACTCAATCTGAATATCATCAATGTTGACTCACTTTTGTCTTAATATAAATCATCTAAATGGTTGATGATATAATTATTATCATTTTACAAAAATCTTTACAAGTATAAATTCATGAGCTACATACGGAGAATTTATTGCATGTAATGTATAGTACTAGTATACACTTTTATAATTTTACGTCTATCACTAAGTCATTTGTAAGTATACAAGTCAAATGATTAATTTTTAAGAAGGATATTATTTTACGCGAGATTATACATTCTAGCTTTTTGGATTGACGATTTTTAGTAAGTGTGGCACGTGAAAGTTGTATTATTGTGGTGTGAAAATAGGAAATGAAGTCTAGGGGGGCTCAATAGGGAGGGGGGGTTCTGATGCCAGATCCTGCTGGTTTTTATGTTTGATTTCTGTATTCAGTTTACACTATGTATGTAAGCAATTCGTTCTTTTTTGTAATTTATTAAAGTCCAGCTAGACTTTATTTCCGGTTTTCACAGCACAATAATACAACTTTCACGTGTCACGTTTACAAAATATCTTCAAATCGTCACGCTTGGGACTCCAATTCAAGACCCACTTTGCAGACAGGGCAACATTCAATTTTCATTCATAACTAGAATGAAATATGATACAGGTATTTATAATACAAGTACTACAATGGGGAACAGTAGTAGTGTCAACCCTGTGATTACGACCCGTGGACATAGCAAAATCCTAAATACAGCATTTGGTGGTGCGCCTGTCAGATGCGGAACGTACAGATAAGTTAATAGGTAACAGGTGAAATTACTATTGGTATCGGTATCGGATTCGACCCAGAACTTCTTAATTATTGGCAATATTAATTATGTGGAAAACAAAAGGGTCTGTAGTGGTGTAATTTTTAATCAACAGCATTGTACTATATTAGTAATATGTAAAGTTGAATTCTTTGATTCATCGTTTTAACGTGATGACGGCTGACAAATTGGACCTCGTACTTTTAGTATTATAGATGTATATCCCAGAGATGACTTTTTACATTATGGTGGACCCCTGTTTCAATTTATTGAATTATTGGGTTTAATTGGTTGTTCCGGTGTGTTAGGTTGTTCATATTATAGTTATTCGTGCCAACAATATAATAGTTTTTGTTTGTTTTAGGTTTTGTCCATTTAAGCCAAGATGTTTGTTTTTATTATGAGCTTATAGTTGGTTTTTTTTTAAGGTTATGTTTTTTTTTTTATTGAAATTGGGAATGCACTTCATTCACCAAAGTCACACAATTTCAATTGGCCGTTTCAGAATCTAAAGCATCATGGGTAATTTCATTGTTCGTACCCCATAATGAAAATAATGTCACGTCATTGGTTGAATTTCCATTGTTTATGACATTTTTAACCAATCACGACGTTTTGGTGTACACTTTTGAAAATATTACCCAGGATGCATTAGATTCTGAAACGGCGAATTAATCAATGACAGCATCAATGTAAAATGTTTATACTTTTAAAAAAAAATATGGGAGCAACCAGAGGGGTTACAATATGAAAAGGGGGTCATTAACCACATTTTTTTATTCAAATGCATTGATTGTCCAAAAAAAGTGGGGTTCCAACCCCAGAATCCCCCCCCCCCCCCCCCCCGGATGTATATGTGTTTCCCTTCAAAATCAAACACTACCTCTACAAGGTGTGGGCAAGATCTGCACTTGCAATATTTTTTTCTTTATCAACTTGGGGATCATAATGTGTTAGGAAAAAAAACAATAACCCAACCTTGAGGTCAAATGGTCCTGTTTTAATATGCAGTACATACCGTTTGATGTGATATCTTTAACTCATCCAGATTTGAAACATTGTCGTCGAAATCTAACTTTCGTCTTTTGAATGGAAGCTTGTCCACGATGTTCAGGTTCGAAAATCTAGAGACTTTAATGTCTATTTTCCAGTTTCAGATACAGATGGAACCATGGCTATGTTGGTAAGTTTTAGCGGAGATTTCATTTTCTCTGCATTTGTGAAAGCACTCAGCTTGTCCGGCGAGAAACACACAAGTCTATGAAATTCATCTCTGTTCTGTAGGGTTGCGTTGAAATATCTTGTATTATTTTTACTTGTCTTTATCGGCGAAATGTCATGCAAATAACCAACAATTTCCTCTGATGAAGATGTAGATGGATTAGGACGCTTAGCCATATTCAGTTGTAAATGAGCGTTTCTGTGAAAACCCCGCGAATTTCCGCATACCTTCGGGTTTTTACCTCTACTTCTACAAGATATAAACAAGGTAAAACCCCGAAGAGATGCAAAAGTTTTCGCGGTTTTTTACAGGAAATCAGTAAGTTTTATCTTAATACCAAACACAAAAAAATGACAACAAAGTCCAATTATACATTGAAATTGGAGTGAAAATATACAATATAAAATAACCTAAATAGTACATGCTTCAAAATTTGTCGAATTTCTTATTAAAAAAAAGAGTAATCATTATGTTAAAACCATGAAAATTGGAGTAATCTGTATAATTCACAATTGTTTTCAGCAGTTTCAACTTTGCTTACAATTTGGCTATTATGATATTACAATATCATTAATGTTGACTAATAATTATTCTTAACAGCAAATGTTTACAAGAAATGTTTAATAATTAATGTTTTACAGGCCCGTAGCCAGGAATTTTCAAAGGGGGGTTCCTTTGACTCACAAACTCGAGTTTAACAGTCACAATTCGAACAGGACATCGACTTTAACAGTGCTTATTTGTTTTCAAGGCAGGGTTCGTCCAAACCCCCGAACCCCCCTGGCTACGGGTATGTTTTATGAATGTTTATTAGACGTCAATCAAATATAAGCAAACAGAAAGTCGAGTAGAACAACAGTACATATATATGCAAAAAAAAAAAAATCAATATTCAACTATTTTGATGAATTAATGATTTACACATTTTGATAAACTTGTTCTTGTTCTAACAGCTAAAATCATAATAAGAGACCAAAAATAGTCAGATTTAATCATTTTTTAAAGAGAATTATCAATGTAAATGAATATTAGAGAAAATAGATATACAGATAAATTTGGTATTATAAAAGTAAATTGTACATTAACATGATAACTGTATAGTGAATAAACTTTCTCTAACTCTATGGAAATATATCCCTTTCCGAACCCATTGTATAAAAAAAAATAATCAACATGTGGTTGCCAGTGATCTCAGATGATTGGCTGAGTCAAAGGGTCATAACCTTTCTCAGCTCCCTGAAATTTTCAAAATATTCTAACAGGTGTTAAAGTAATTGACAACTTCGTGGAAAGTGGAAGGTACTCGAAAGGGATTTTATTCTAGAATAAAGGAAAATGTATCTTTTAATCAGTAGAGAAACAGATTATTACATAGTAACGCATGGATTATCGGATTTATCCAATCTCTATAGTTAAATTATAAATTTTTAAGTCCTTGCCAAGGTTCGGACTTTAAAATTTGATAATTTCACTATCTAGATTGGATAAATCAAATAAGTCACTTGAATCAATGTAATAATCTATATGTATATATATAGTGAACAAAAGAATTGAAGAAATCAAGTAATCTACAATGTATAAAAAAAATTACAATGGATATATGCATGTAATTATAGTGTTTATTATACATAATTGATAGAAGTGACATTAGGGATTTTAAACATTCAGAATCATGTTGATGATTTAGCCATGGTTCATCAAACAGAATGTTAAAATATTGTAGGAAGAGAAATGTGAAATTAAACTTGTGGCCTTCAAAACTCTTTTATTTTATATATACATGTATATTAACAATTTTTTTTTGAAAGTGTACAAAAATGAAAATTTTAAGCATATATATAACATATATAAGTGTAAAAATTGCACCATGGTACTAGTAGTTGTGCAAACTTTTAGACTTACATAATTGTTTTTTTTATCTGCACAGTACCTTATATCGTAGACGATCCAGTAAAAATTAAATAATAAATTTGCTGGTAGGAACTTTTTATAGACTTACATGTAGATAAATGCAAGTCTATAAAAAGGTCCAAACAGAAAAAAATATATATAAAAACAATGATTGTAGTTAATATCAGGAGTGTTCACATACAAAGTGCATGGAACTCTCCACTGATACATTGAACAGATGCTAAAATTTATAGTCTCCAATCGTTACAGACTTGAAATTAATAGGTTGAATAATCAGCAAGCGTTCTGCTTTATGGAATTCAAAGTAACACACTTTCAAATTCCTTTTCCTCTTCTACCCATAATCTAGTGTAGCTATAAAGAAGAAAGCTCTCTCCTATATACAGGTAATACTAGATAAAAGGAGTCGTGAATGCCACTATTTTAAAGAACTCATTTCTATTCCTACTTGTGAAAAGACAAATTTGTTGATGGTGGAAACCTTTTTTTCCTTTAAAACCACCCCGTGCACATTTGAGGTTGCATTTTAAGCAACCTTAAATGTGCCAAACTTTTTCAGCAAGTTTAATTTTCAACGTTTCAAAGAAAGCTGGTTTTGGTACATACAATAATCATTACACTGAATCATTGTGTTTCAATGGCCACATATATTACTTTATGATCTGACCAAAAGCAATTAAGAACATCTGATTCAAAGTTTATCTTACTATCAAAATTTAGGAAAATTAAGTCCAACAATGTGCCATAGGATGTAGTAGCTTTAGACACAACTTTTCAAACAAACACTTTTGTGAACAACAAAATGTATCTCTCATGAACTTTAAAAAAGAAGTGTTTCCAATGTTTAAATCAATATTAAAGTCCCCCATTATGATAATTTTTGGATGTCTTAAATACACATCAGGAAGAAGGTGTGCAAGGAAAATATCTTTCAGTTGTTGCAATTTGCAGTTTGGTGCTTTGTAAACAAAGATAACCTGAAAAAGACCTTTGCTGGATGATATTATGTCTGCTATTATAAACTCTAAAGTTGGAGTTGAGTAAGTGAATGTATTGTGAAGAACACAATCAGTACGATAATATAATACCAATCCATGCGGTGGTCTTGTATTTAAGTTTGTTTGCTTTTGGTCTAGGCGTACTGGTGGTTCAAAACCAGGTACATAAAAATCCTCATTTACATCTGTTGAAATAAGCCTTGATTCAGCAATACCAATAACATCAGCATCCAAGATGTTAGGGTCTGATTTGAGATCATCAAAATGAGCATGCAATGACCTTGAGTTATTGAAGACTACTTTAAAATAGTTACTTGATAAGTTATACAATGGCTTAAAGCACAACTGTAGAGTCGCATCTGTCCTTAGTCTGTGTAATTCTTGTCTAACACATTCTGCTACAGCTATTGCTCCTTGATTAAGATCTAATATCTGTAATCCAGATAAAGATGTTACTCTGCTTAGTGCTACATAGTGAATATGTGGTATTTTCCCTTTGCGCTTTGATTTCAGACTAACAACAACTTCATGTAATGTATCTCCTTGTGATTTATGAATTGTTTTTCCGGCAGCTGGACGAAGAGGAAACTGAATTCTTTCGAAGGTCTTATATTTAAAAGAAAATGACCTTTTAATGTCAAACATTGGAGTCCATTTTTTTTCAATATCTTTTCCATACAAGTGTGAATATTTTCTTCTATTGTTAGCACCAATTTTGGCATCCTCAAACTTAACCCATATGATACTTGGTCTTAAAGATGTAGTTTTGCACTCAATCAATTTAAGTTCACAAGTTGAACCATTTGTGGGACCATCAATGACTTCAATATTAGCTGTAAGATCATATTTCATTCCAATAGCTAGTACTACTTCTTTTGCAAGATTGGCTGTTTCAGACTGTTTTTCTGGTAAAGAACTAAGTAACTTTATTTTTACAGATGCTGGTAAATCCCCGCAAACTGTGTCAACTGCTTTAACTCTAACCTTTTGTGAGCATAATTTAGATATGTATTGCAAATTGAAATTATCCACTAAAGCATTTTCAACAAACAAATGAGTAGCATTAGTTCTGTATGTTGGATCACTACTTGAAACAGTTCTGGTACTTAAAACTGCAAAGTCATTTTCAGTTAGCTGATTTTGTCTCAACCTATTTAGTAACTGAGCAAATTCTAAATCATCTTTTTGTCTCATTATTTCAGTGAGTTCATGAAAAGAAAATAATATTTTCCAGTAATTAGGTGCTTATGCTGTTAAACCTTTGCTAAGATCATTGAAAATCCAACTGTCAAATACAGGTTGGAGTTGGAAAAAGTCACCAATAGTTATGATACTCACGCCACCAAATGAACAGTTACTACCCTTGATTTTTTTCAGCCGTGTCTCAAGCAAAGAGAACATTTTGTTACCAACCATGGAAATTTCATCAATCAAAATCAGAGACAAGTTTCTGTATTTTGTTCGGAGTGTATTGAGGACATCACATGACAGTGATTGTTCAAGACCTTTATTTGGTTGGATCTGGAACGCATTATGAATGGTCAGACCATTTATATTGTAGGCTGCTTTTCCAGTAGGAGCACAAAGAAGAATTCTTATATCGTCAGGGTCCTCGCCTTCAGTAGAACATAAGTGTCTGTGTAAAGCTTGAAAAATTGCTTTGACAACAACAGATTTCCCACATCCTGCTCCACCTGTCAAAAATGTATAAAATGGTTCATGTTTTGTTTTAACCCATGTGACAACATGTTGGAAAAATTCCCACTGTTTCTTATTCAAGGATCTAATCAATGCAAAATAATCACTCTCACTTATTCTGTTGGCATGATTTGTCAATTCTACTGTTCTTGCTTCTATTCCAACTTCACGGGACATATCATACAGTCTATGTTCTGTTGGTCTATCTGGATTGAAATGAACATATTGTTCTGATTCTGTTGGGCCTATTTCTGCATCTTCCATTTCTACTTGTTGGGTGGCAGGTGCTATTTGGTCATTCTCATTACAATCATGTTCTGCCTCTTCTATAGCTTTCTCTAGATCTATTACATTTGCTTCATATTGCTTAGCTTTTTTTCTAATAGTCTTGACACAGTCAAGTACATCTTTTCATATGTTTCATGTTCACATTGCAAATCTGAAAGTTCATTTCTCCATGGATAAAATAACATTAAGCGTTCTCTGTAGAAGTTTTCAGAGTCAGTCTTGTAATTGTACTTAACATATCTTATCACCTTGGGTGTTTTTCTTTGGTATATTCTAATACCATTCTTCAGGGTTATGTTGATTTTGTTATTGTTTTCTTGTATAACATCTGCATTTTCCTCTTCATTTTCACTTTCAGATTCATTTTCCTGCTGTTCTGTTTCATGATCTGAGGACTCTGTTTTAGGATACTGCAATTCAAGCTGTGATACATAGTCCGCTAGACACCAGTTCTCCAGTTGTTTTGGTCTTCGCGAGTATCTTTTAATATCATTGTCTGATTCTATTTCAGTAGAGTCTGGGCCTAGTTTTTCTAAGGCTGATGATTGCTTTAGCAGGAAAGTTCTTTTGTCTCGTGGAGATGTATTAATGAATACAACTTGTCTTGTAGCTTTTGTTAAAGGCATCTGTAGTGTTAAGTATGTTGCTTCTTGTGCACTTGTTTCAACAGAATTTGAAAAGTAATTACCAATGTGCCTTACTTGATGCTTCAAGTCTAAATTTCCCTGTCTTGCTTCTTTTGCTGCTTGGTCTAGTAATGCACTCATACCTTTTTGTGACTTGCTTATGTATGAAACAATATACACTGCACATGCAAATGCATCTATAACAAACTGTAAATCATGATTTGCTTGCCAAGCTACCAACACAGTTTTTATGTAACCATTAACACGGACTTCAAATGGTTTACGTTTGAGAAAAACTTTTGGACCACTCAAGTTGCTTCTAATGGCTTTTATGTAATTTTCATTGTTCATTTGCAAAACATCATGCAAAAACATGTCATATGTCATTAGGTCTATATCTTCAGAATTATGAAGTGAATTAATTTCATTTTGTACTTCTTTAAATATAGCCTTGTACTTTTCTATGTCTTCATTTTCTTTCAAAGGCTCTAAAAGTACTGTTTCTTTCATAGGTGGGAGGGGAAAACCAAAACGACAAATTGGGTGACCTTTTTTTCTGCATGTTTTTGAATGCTTATGAACTTGCAAGTTGACTAAGCTAGTATTATTTTCTGAAAGTGAACAGGAGACATATTTATCAATAAATGCTACTACATCTTCATTTGAATCACTTCCATATACTGGTGCATTTTCAATCCAAATCAAGATATGAATATGTGGTGAACCTCTCTGTTGAAATTCAACCCTATAAAAATAATCTGTCAATTTCCCAATAGGATCATGATCACTTTTCAAAACCAAGTTAATAAACTGTTGGACACGATAATCAAAATATCTTGAGCATGTCACAGGGTCTTTCTGAACAAGTTTTGATTTCTGATTCCAATTCATTTCTTTCAATTCACTGTCAGTATACTCTTTGCCATCATTTAACTTGCCTAGAATTCGTAACAAATCTTTCCAGTTAGTGTCTGCTGATGAAAGAGAGCCAAACCATGTTGGAAGACCCAATTGCCTGATCATTGCAAACAAATCTTTCTTCCTTTTTTCAAGGTATACTGGAGAATTTCTTAAACTTCTAAAGATATAATAACCTTCATCCAATCTTACAATATCATTTACAGTATTGGGATTCAGTACATCTTTTGCTGTCCATGTTTTTCCATCTGTTTTACACCTTCTGAGAGCAAGATTTACCTTATCACTTATATTTTTTAACTGAATTTTCTTCAACTTAAAAAATATGTTTGGTACAGACTGTGCTACTCTCCTATCCATGGACCTTAGTTCCCATTTAACAATATCAGTATAGTGAACAGAAACAGACCTCTCTTTGTTATCTGGCCTTCTTTGGCCACAAAATATAGTTGGAAAAGATAAGTACTCTGCATCAGGATCACTGTAGAGGCTTATTGGTCGCTGGCCTTCACCTGGAGCAAAAATTAAACTTGTATCACATGGTGGATTGTCATCTGGAATGTAATCTAACAGTGTATCTGTATTTCCAACTTGTGTTTCATTCTCATCTACTTCACTGAAGTGATCTGAGACCTCATCTGTATCATTTTGATCGTCAACATCCTCTTGTTCTGTATTATTGTTTTGATTTTGAGTTTCTTCTTCATTAAGTTTTGCTATTTCTGTAATCCAACCATCATTTATTTCTATTCCAGAAGACTTGTATAAGTCACTTGTCCTCATCAAATAATGTAATGCACAAATAACAGCAAATGGTCTTACATTTTCACTAAAATCACACTTTTTAAATACTAGTTTCTTTTTCAGTTTAACTGATATTGTGCCTGATTTCTCTATTGTATGTGGAAGTGAGTTTATTGTAGGTTGAACTTCAACAGGCACATTTACAACATTGCCTTTTACTGATAACTGTCCACCTCTAGGCAACTGTCGAATCTGCATAAAAGGAATTCTTAATGACAATAGTCTCTCTTCTAAGGGATACAAATTTAATTCTTTTGGTTTTTGAGGAAATCCCATTTTATTGGCAATTGAAAATCTAGGAATTTTTTTATTTTTAATTGCATAAAGACAAGTGTGGCATATCCATTCTATATCTTGTACAGATTTAAAATTAGTAAAACAATGAGACATGTTAGCAGGAGTATTCATTTTCAAAGTTTTTGCATTAACTACAGAATCACAGAACCAAGTTTGATGACATGAAGTACATATATATGTGGGACCTTCATTAATTTTTTGTTCAAAATTTCTTATACAAGCATCAAGGGTTATACCTTGAATTCTGTTTTTTTTTAATTCTTTTTCATGATCTGTAAAATCAGTGTTTTTTCTTTTAGTACTTTTGACTGACTGATTATAACTTCTATCTTTGTCGAGGTTTTTTCGTCTAGAAATCTGTTTTGCCAAACGCTCAGTCTCTAAATTTTCTGGATTTGACCTATGTTCTTGTTTTCTTTGGAAGTCTCGTTCTGACTCGTGTTTTCGATACATTTCATCTTGTCTTGCTATTTTTTTTTTCTGCTTCATTTCTTTTGACATTATTATTTTTTCTTACTTCTCTTTTAGCAACAAGTTCTTTCTTTTTAAAATCTTTATTCTTTCTAACCTCTCTTTTAGCAACAAGTTCTTTCTTTTTAAAATCTTTATTCTTTCTAGCCTCTCTTTTAGAAAAAAGTTCTTTCTTTTTAAAATCTTTATTCTTTCTAGCCTCTCTTTTAGAAAAAAGTTCCCTTTCTCTCTCTATTTTTCTTAAAACCAAATTATTTCTTTGAGACTTTTTTTTTCTGTTTCAGCTTGTCTATATGTTTTATCCTTTCTAACCTCTCTTTTAGCAGCAAGTTCTTTTTTCTTAAAAACTTCATCTTTTCTTTTTTCTCTTTTAGTGACAAGTTCTTTCTTTTTTAAATCTGTTTCTTGTCTTGAATATCTTTTAGCTATTAATTCTTTTTGGCTGAATGTTTTATTTTTTCTTCTATTTTGCATGTAGTTTTTCATATATACAAATCTAGGTACTTTTGCAATAACTTGACTCTTTGACACAACTGGTTGATCGTCTTTTTCATTGCTAACAGAATATTCCCTGCCATAATATTCCACATACTGGTTAGCAATTTTACTTTGATTTGTGTTCCTTAACTTCTGATCTTTAAAATAGTTTTTGATCTGCTGGTTAAGAACTGTCTCTGTATCTTTATTACTGATGCCTACTGGGAGAAGTTCAAATTGTGAGTCTAAATCAATGTGTAAACTTGTGTAATATGCATATAAGTAACTAAGAAGGTCATGCAAGTCTTTAAATCCAATTAAGATACTTTGGCCAAAGATTTCATATGCATTATTTAGTGTAGATTTAGAGTGGGAATGACTGTCAAAGAAATAGTATACTCCATCATAATAATTAACTGAAGAACATATAGCTCCAATCATAACGAGAAATTTGTCTGATATTTTTAATGAACTTTGAATTGCTTCTTGTAATGTAAGAAATCCAGTTAACTGCTTGCACTTTAAAGCTATACCTAAAAGAATCTCGTGTTTACTAATTGTAAAATGACCTTCAGGAATTTCTATCATGACTGGAATTTCATCAAAATTAAAAAGCATATTTTGAAATAATCCCTTGCATTTTAATTCTTGAACATGCTTTCTGTAAATTTTGTCTCCAGTATGTAAAATGTAATCCAGATTAAGTGTGTTTGCATCAAAATTTAAAGTAGAAAGTGATAAGAAAACTAAGCAATTACAAGTACATTGGTTTCCCCTGCTTGAGTCAGAAAATTGTTTGTTATACTGGTCAAATGTTCCAAATTTAAGAAATTGTGCATTGAAACAACTTAAACTTGTTGACACTTCTTTTTCCAACTTCATTTCTGCTTGTTTATTTTTGTTCTGCTGCACATTAGTCTGGGTATTACTATGAGAATCTATCTTTGCATGATTATTATGATTTTTTTTATCTTGTTTTTTTGGCAAATTAGATTGAAAAGGAGTATTATCTATCCTTGTACACTGATTAGAATGTGCTAATAAGTTGTTCTGTAGGTCAGTTTTTTCAATTTTGCCATATGCTGTTTGTAATGGCTTGCTAGAGAGCTCTGAAAGTGTGTTGCTAGATGATTTTGCCAATGAATTGCTAGATAGTTTTGCTAATGAGTTTGCTAAAGGTTTGCTAGTTGAATTTGCTATTGAGTTTGTATGTGCATTTGCTAATTTTGAACAGTTGAATAGTGCCTTTTTTGTAGGGGGCGTACCCATGTTGTCATTTTGTGCCTTTTTTATAGGGGGCATACCCGTGTCATCAAATGGTGCCTTTTTTAAAGGGGGCATACCCATGTTGTCATTTTGTGCCTTTATTACAGGGGGCGTACCCATGTCGTCATGTGGTGCCTTTTTTATAGGGGGCGTACCCATGTCATTGTCAGTCGTTGAGCTTTTGTTATCATGGTTACTCTTCCCCTTCTTTGCAAGCCCTCTTCGCCAAAACTTCTTAAGTGGCATAGCTTTTCAAACTGAAATATATGTTGAAAACTTTTCTTTTTTTGCCTGTTTACCTTGTAAACGTAAAATAATAAGACAAGTTGCTGGTAAAAATTACATTCTGTAAATAATTCATCTAATAAATGCGCATTTATATACGCATGTACTAAATGAAGACCTTTGTGCAAGTTTTAACCTTTTTTATGTTTTCAATCAATGGGTTATTAAAAACAAAATAATGTATTCCATGATTTTAGATATAAACTATGTCTGCTCATTATTTCCACTTATGACTTTCAGGACATGTTGCCATTGGCAATGAACAATAATTATTTAACTCTTTACGACTCAACATGATCAGAGTGTTTTAATAAATATAGAAAGATGTGGTATGAGTGTCAATGAGACAACTCCTTATCCATGTCACAATTATAATAACAAGAATAAGTCCATAGTACACGGATGCCCCACTCGCATTATCATTTTCTATGTTCAGTGGAACGTGAAATTGGGATCAAAAGTCTAATTTGGCAATTAAATTAGAAAGATCATATTATAGGGAAAATGTGTACTAAGTTTGAAGCTAATTGGACTTCAACTTCATCAAAAACTACCTTGACCATAAACTTTAACCTGAACGAACGAAGGGACAGATGGATGGAAGGACAGACGGACGGACGGAAAGACAGACGCACAGACCAGAAAACATAATGCCCCTCTACTATCGTAGGTGGGGCATAAAAAGTAAACCGTTGTACAATGTAGGTCAAGGTATGATCTTCGAAACAGAGCCTAGGCCCACACCAAACAGCAGGCTACATGTATAAAAGGTCCCAACAATAACTTGTGAAAAACCATTCAAAGAGAAAAACGAACGATCTAATCTTTATAAAAAATGAGAAACTAGAAACACTTAAGAACCACATAAACACTTTAACAGACAACAACCACTGAACATCAGTGTTTATATCTCAATTGGTTTTTAAAATTTGGGCAGTGTCTAATTCTAGGATCATTTTCCATTTAATTGAAACATACAAAACAAGTATAAATTGAAAACAACATTCAAACCTATCATGCCTATGATTGTGTTGGATAAAAATGCAATTTTTATGTGTGTGCGTGTAAAGCAAGTTGCTTTGTAGAGGGGCCCAATTTCGATACAAACGATTCATATACATGTATAATGTCTAACTATCAATAAATATATATATCAAAGTTTCTAAGTAATATGGGGACGAAAAATTAATAAAAAAAAATCCCAAATTTCCCAAATTTTTCATTCTTCTAATGAACTCAAAATCGTCAACTTTTTTTTTCAGTCTTTTTTATATCCCTGCAACTTTGCAGAAATCTACTTTGTTTTCCGTTTTTTTTTTGCATGAGACTTTAAATAAAATATATATTTATCAGTGGAGTAAAACAAAAAGAAGGGACTCAATACAAATATTAATTTTTAATAATTGTTTCATATGGAAAAACATTACCTGATGACAGTGTTTCTTTGTTTACATTGAATGTAACGACGTCATACCTTAAAATACTATCACAACTAAAATCCCTAACAACTGAATCAAAATCGGAAACATTACGGTATTTCCGTTTCTTTTTTCACATGTTTGAATTTAAAAAAAAACATACAGACTTCCTCCCCATTCACACTCACAGGTTATGCCTGCCTCATATTACGTACATCAAGGATTTGTATAGTGCAAATCCTTGATGTAAGTAATATGAGGCAGGCATATATTTTTTTTACTATACAAATCCTTGCGTACATGTATACAGCTAAAAAAAAAATCATTGGACATATTGATTTACAGATCTCATTGAACATTCCAGTTCTTTTTCAACACAATGTCACCACACAAGTTGTTTTTTACACCACATATCAATTATCTACTTGATTGAAAACCTTTTATTTTTATTATAGACTTTAATTTCGTCAGGAGGCAGTGAAGAGTTTTTGAACCACAACCGGCACAAGTAAATTTTATATGTTAATTTATCTGTCACTGTATGATTACAGGATATCATTTATCTTTTGCACATTTATATCTGGAACACCCATGTTTATTAGATGAACATTTTGCTTATGTTCCCATGTATATATATAGAATAACAGTGAAACATGTTAAAATCACGTTTTCTTACAAAATAAGACAAATCTCCCAAAGTAATCTTTTTAAATGAAGAGTTCCGGTTTATCTTAATACCACTTTGAATCTAAATACCGCAAAAATAAAATAAACAACAAAGTACAATTTGTACACTCAAATTAGACATGAAAATATACTATAAACTAAATAGTATATGCTTCAATATTTAAAGAATTACTCATTAAATAGAATAGTCTTAAAGTTATGTAAAAATTAAATAACAAAAGTACCAAACTCTGAAGAAAATTCAAAATGGAAAGTCAGAGTGTAATCCAATTGGAAAATGAAAATCTCAAACTCATCAAAGGAATGGATAAAAACAGTCATATTTCTGACTTGGTATAAGCATTTGCTGATGTAAAAAAGTACGGATGAAACCTGAATGGTACATTTGATATGAAAAGAAGTACTCCTTTGTACTAAAAAAATAGTACCGTTAAAAGTTATTTAATAAGGTATAGGTCTACAATGGTTCACAATAATTGAATAATGCAAAGGGTGATCCAGCGGGGCCCCTTTTGTGGGGAAAATTTGGTTGATTATATAGGGAATCAATGAAGCATGACTGGAGCATTGTAGACCTATACCTTATTAAATAACTTTTAACGGTACTATTTTTTTAGTACAAAGGAGTACTTCTTTTCATATCAATTGTACCATTCAGGTTTCATCCGTACTTTTTTACATAAGCAAATGCTTATACCAAGTCAGAAATATGACTGTTTCTATCCATTCCTTTGATGAGTTTGAGATTTTCATTTTCCAATTGGATTACACTCTGACTTTCCATTTTGAATTTTCTTCAGAGTTTGGTACTTTTGTTATTTAATTTTTACATAACTTTACAGCACATTTCAGTCAGTATGTAGCTAATGGTAATATGTTTTGTTAGCTTGCTTGTTCTATTCTTTTCTATTCAGTGGTTCTCTAAGAGAAGTCATTTGTATGCATTTCCCATAGGGTCCTATGTTAAACTAAGTCCCCCGCTGGCGGCCATCTTGGATAATAGATCGGCTACAAAGTAACAACACTTGGTCAGCACCACATTAGGAACATTCATGCCATGTTTGATTTCATTCCATTCAGTAGTTCTCTAAAAGAAGTCATTTGTATGCATTTCCCATAGGGTCCTTTGTTAAACTAAGTCCCCCGCTGGCGGCCATCTTGGATGATGGATTGGCTACAAAGTAACAACACTTGGTCAGCACCTCATAAGGAACATTCATGCCATGTTTGGTTTCATTCCATTCAGTGGTTCTCTAGAAGAAGTTCAAAATGTAAAAAGTTAACGACGACGACGACGGACGACGACGACGGACGACGGACGCCAAGTGGTGAGAAAAGCTCACTTGGCCCTTCGGGCCAGGTGAGCTAAAAATAGGATATGAATATGATTGAAAATGGATCAACTATCCATAAGCAAACTGACTGAATAACGAAGACTCAAACAATTATAGGTCACCCTTCAATAATTCATATATCTGGTTCATCGAACAATAAATTACATTTATAATCTGCTTACCCTTCCGGAGCATCTGATATTATCCCCATTTTTGGTGGGATTCGTGTTGCTTAGTCTTAAGTTTCTATGTTGTGTCTTGTGTACTATGATTTGTTTTTTAATTTTTTAGCCATGGCTATATTTGAGTTTGATTGTGCCTCTGGTATCTTTCGCCACTCTTTTATTAAACATGAAATAAATGACACTTATAAAATACGGGAAACGAAAGTGAACAGTAAATCTATTTGTACCTGAGGTCGACAAGAAATGAACTTTGTTATAAATTTGTTCTCATATATGTTGCCCAAACCTGAAATAATTCAAATGTATGCTTACAAATGAATGTGACCGTCTTTAGCCTGAAATATTGACACTGTGTGTTTCGGCATGTTTATGATGAGTGAACAAAGATCATCTTCAAACGACATTTTACATTAAGTTTGTATTTATCCTGACTTTTGATCGAAAAAACTAGAGACGTTCCGAAATTCTGTTTTGGCGGGATCAGAATACAGAAAAAAAATATTGGCCGAGATGCAACTTCCGTATTGCATCTCATCTTATTATGCTGAATAACGGAGTAGGTAATTACTTAAATTTGGGCATGGTATACTATGTTTTTAATTTGCAGTTTTCTTTTCTGATTTTACAGAGGTATTGCCGAGCAGAATACCCATCACTCGTCACCATTAATGATGTTAATGAAAACAATTGGTTAATGTCAAAGTTGAAAGGTAAATTAAAATAAATACTCTCTCTTTCTCTTCTCACAGACGTTATGCAAGCACAAAGGAATCTTAATACATACTTTTGTTTCAGATACAATAGTTTGTTTTCTGTGTACATGTAGTTCTGTTGTAAATAGAACAGCGGCTTTGTTGTATATATTATGTTACTTAGTTTGTAATGGAATAATTTTATAATACAATATTTTATTCAGCAAACAATGTTGTGATTGCATGGATAGAAGCAACCGATTGTGATTCAGACAAATGGATATGGGCGTCAACATTTGCACCTGTTAAGTATTCTAATTGGCACAGTTCTGAACCTAATGGTTACACAAAAGAAAATTTTGCCCCGATCTACGAAAAGTTTAACGGAAAATGGATTGATGCTAAGTGTAAAAATAAATTGGATTATGTTTGCAAGAGACATATTGTAAGTGTATAATGCATAAATGATATATAATTAGATTTAACTGAAATTGATTTTTAAAATGAAAAGTTTGAATTTGTCAAAAAGAATCACTACAAAATAAGATAAACCAATATTTTGCCAAAAATTGCTCTACAAAATGTCAGATCACCATGAAATAAATCAGAACTAATAAATAATAGATTAAAAAATTAAAATATCAATTATCTAAAAACAAATATTTTAAATATCCAAAAACAAATATCTTATTTATCTAAAAACAAATAATTTATGTTGATAAATAGAAAATAAATTAAAACAATTTTGAGGTTAAAGGGAATTGACGTGTCTCAGCTAATAACTTAAACATTAATTTCTCATGTAATTTTCTTTTAATTTCAGACACATACCTGCCCGTCAAAAAAAATGTATAAAGAACACAAAAAACTACGACAAACAGGATATGATCTGATTTCTTAAATAAATATCTTAAAATTGAACGATGTTTATCGTTAAATTGTTTTCTGAAGACTTTCATGATTTGTTTTTATCGGACCAAATTTTGCTAGTTGTGCTTTTGAAGTCGATATCCGTTCTTTTAAACAGTTGTGTACACATTTATTTGCTATATACAGATAAGTTACTAACAGTAGACAATATTTGTTTTTTCAAATTCTACTTGGTAAAATAATTTGTTCAGGCTTTACAGATTTGTTTGTGATTTTATTTTTGCTTCACATGTTTTTTTCATCTCTCTGTGTGTGTAATATTTCTATAGTTTTCATAAACACTGTGCCCTTGTGCAGAAAAAAACCCCCATTGTCTTTGTGAATATACAAATGTGGCCCTCAACAATAATTTGTTACATAAAAAAGATAGCATCATGCCCAAACATAAAACCGACGACAGGTCGAAAACAATAACAAATATGTGCAACACTAGTCCCTGAATAAGCATGTTTTAAACTCAGGTGTTAATGAAGGGTAGCAGTTTCTGCTCACAAGAAATTTCTAATTAAAATGATATATGTACGTAACTTGACGTACGGACCTAATGGAACTTGTTATTTTTAAACATTGAATTTGATTAAAATACGTCGTTATTACAAAGTATTCCAAAACTGTTAAAATTATTTTTTGGAATTGTCGATATAAAATAATATTATCTTGACGAAAAAGGAACGACATCTTGGTTTTGTTTATTATGTTGTTTTTTAAGATCCCACATTATTTTCACTTGCATACAAGAGTGGCGAGAGATGACAGAGGGACAGTCAAACTCATAGATCTAAAATATACTGACAACGCCATGGCTAAAAGAAAAAGACAAACAAAAATCATAGTACACAAGACACAACATACAAAACTAAAGACTTAGCAACATGAACCCCACTAATACACTGGGGATGATCTCAGGTATTCTTGAAGGCTCCTGCTTCACTTATGGCACCCGTCGTTATTTTGCTCATAATATGAAAAACCCGGTAAGTAGTCGAATTCGGTAGGTAATATTCGTGAAAAGGGAAGGGGATTGTATTTACGACATCAGGAACATATCCGATATCATCTGTGAAACGGTTATTCCATAACGGTCAACCAACTCGTGATGGCGTCCGTAAAATTTACTAAGGGATGACCTCATCTTCACAATTTGGAACTCTTGGTTCAAAAGCCTCCTTGTGAGCAGCAACCCTCTATCAAGAAAATCATAATAGGAAATACAAGCCCGGGAATATCGTATTAATTGGGAGATATATACATCGCGTCTGGCGTATCAAATTATAATACTGGTACCTTTGATAACTATTTACACCACTGGGTCGATGCCACTGCTAGTGGACGTTTCGTCCCCGAGGGTATCACCAGCCTAGTAGTCAGCACTTCGGTGTTGAGATGAATATCAAATATATGGTCATGTTTATAAATTTCCTGTCACAAAACTTTGAATTTTACGAAAAACTAAGGATTCTTTTATCCCAGGATTAGATAACATCAGCCACAATTGGCACAAATTTTTGAAATTTTGGGTCCTCAATGCTCTTCAACTTTGAACTTGTTTGGCTTTATAATTATTTTGATCTGAGCGTCACTGATGGGTCTTATGTAGACGAAACGCGCGTCTGGCGTATTGAATTATAATCCTGGTACCATTGATAACTACTGTACCAATTCATCAATTTGACAGTTGTAATCCTTTCGTTGGATTTGTTTGAGCTTTTGATTTTGCAAATTTGACGAAGGACTTTCCTTTTTGAATTTTCCTCGGAGTTAAAAATACTTGTGATATTACTTTTTTGTATTATTACATTTTATGTAAAACTGTTCTCCCTTTGTAAAAAGCAAAACTTCACAGTTCAACAAGTTCATCATCCATACATTTTGAAAAAAAGATAAATGCAAAAAGGTAAAAGACATAGTATATCTTAAATGTAGCATCCCCAAATTTGTACAAAAATATTTCATAGGAGGTCATACATGTAATTATGTTGAATACCGAGAATCAAACTTTAACTAGCATTTTCATTAAAAATATTGATTGAATGTACACTAGAAATATTATTTTTATGATTAAATCCCGCAAATATGAACGTTTATCGATGGCATTTATTTGAAGTGTGTGACCTATCAACGTTAACAGTATGCTCACCTACACCTGTTTTAAGATTCATTTGACATTGACATTTTGTAAACAAGTTGAGGCTTTGACTGCAAAGATTCTAAACATTTGCCTCACTAGAAATAAAATTCAAGTAACGCTCCGGTCGGTTGATTAATAACTGGTTGATTAACGTCCAGTGGCAAATGATTTATGTATATTTTGTAGAGAGCGAGACAATCACACTACAAGGGGCATCAGTATTAACGAACGGGAATGCGTACTTGTACATCCCGTACAACCAAATGGACGTCCTATTTTGGCAATGGTTTAACTGCAGATCGGAACGAGACCAAAAGTGACCATATTTCTATTCCCCCGGTAACCTTTGATGGGTTACTGTCGCGACTAGCGTGCGATCAAAACAGTTATGAATATGGAAATACATATAGATGCATGTGTAGAAATCAACACAATTACAACAAGAAGGTGTGGCCTTAATATACCGCACCCCTTCTCATGATCATATTTCCATGTTTGATGCACCACACTGCCCTTAATCCGGGTCTAATTTGGTAAATGACTTTAAACATTTGATATTTCGATCAGAACAGATGGATGCACATACTAGTAAATATAATTTCCCCTTGCTATCATAAGTCGGTCTCAAAACTAGAATAATCATCCTACTTAACAAAATTCAATCATATATTCCGTACATGTCTATTTCTCATACGTTTTTTATGAGTTAAACGCCGAATATTTTAGAAAAAACAAGTGTGGGCTGGCTCTCCCTAGAATCCATGCAATATAAAAATTTAAAACAAGATATAAAAAAAATAACTGATATATCCCACCCTCCCTAAGAGGTGTCATATAATTTAACAATGTTGTTACAATGCTTCATCTTGTCTATGGTAGAGGATAACACATCTTGTGCATAATCTACTTTCATATTGTTTATGGCCCATAAAGTCTGAACAAGATTCTCGAGATTTTCAGTGTTAAAGTTAAACTGAATCTTGTTACCTTTATATTTCCATTTATATGGCGCGTCTGTTTTATCTTCTTCATGTGAAACTTCATCCACTGGTTTGCACCCTGTAGATATTCTAAAAGTCCACCAATTTTCTCCATTACTTTAGCATCAATCATTGCCCAAATATCTATCCTTTGTTGATTTACAGAAGTTAAATACAAAGACCTTGTTCATAAATATTCCGTATCAACTTCACAAATAATGCACTATGGTCTTAAATTATAGATTATGGGTACTGACGTTGTGATCATCTTAACAACATGTGATAGTATTCTTTTAGTTGTCTAGTCGTCTGTATGTTTGTTTGAATGTAACTTTTACTATTTAGTCTGTTTTTTTTTGTGATTTCCATTTGACGTTGCTCTGTACTTATACATTCCATCATTGTGTTATTTGTTCTATGGTACAAAAAGTAATAATTTTTGCTAATTAAAGGTGCTTTGTCTATAAACCTTTTGTGTTTCTTTGTCAGATGACGTGGCTCTCTTTACTTATACATGTCGTCATTGTGTTAATGAATTGAGATGAATATGTGTATTCTTGTCTTTCACTGTTGCTAATGTGCTTGGTCTATATGATTTTTTGTGCTTCTTTGTTACGTTGGTACGTTGACTGATGTACCCCTATTTTAACTTTTTTGCCTATTGTATCAATTTGTTTTATTCACACATTGTTGTCAATATAATGGAAAATCATACGATTGTCATATAAGTGATAGGTTTAGCTTGCTATCAAACCAGGTTTAATCCACCATTTTCCACCTATGACAGTGGCTGTACCAAATCAGGAACAATGACAGTTATTAACCATTCTTTTAGTGTGTTTAACATTTGATTTTGTCATTTGATAAGGGACTTTCCGTTTTGAATTTTCCTCGGAGTTCAGTAATTTTGAGTTGTTACTTTATACAAACAAGCTGTTGATATTTAATAACGAATCCATACATTGTGTTACTTCCTATGGAACTTTTGTTGTTACATTTACAATACTGTAAATTCCGAAATTATTTTGATTTTGTTATCATTGTGAAAAATGCGGTAATAATCGCATTAATTTAAACTCGCATTTTTTTATATAGGAGTTAAACAGGATTTTCTCGATATCGCTAACATTCAAATCGCATTTATGTCTAACATATCAAAATCGCAATAATAAATGCATGCACTAATTTCTGAATTTACATTATATATCAAATATATTAAATCAAATGTAGAGTTTAAATACATTATATTGATAATGCCCCTTTAATATAACTAAAGAAAAACAAGTATATAAGACATAATAGATATGCAGGTAATTCTAAAGTATTTTAAAAACTTGCTTAACTTACGAAACCTCTTTTAAAAAGAAAACACCCTCCTATTAATGTGTTATATTAATGGAATGACACATCTGAAAATGGTCTATTTTGAAAATGATTGTGTCGTCACAGAAACTAATATTGTGTAATGGATTGTACCAGAAAATGTAGTGCGACTGATAAGGTCTTTGGTATTGCTTAAGACGTCATAACAAAGAAATTCATCTTTTGTGATCTTGTAAGGTAAACATTGAATATTTATAGAGCTGTTTAGTAACTCAAATGTTGGAGTTATCAAGATAATAAAGCAAAAGTATATTTATACATTTCTGTCGCATAGTATATTCTAAGATCACCATAAAACATTTATGACAACAATTAAACATAGTTCTATCTATCAAAGCTATCTAAGCTCAGGTGTGTGAGCTTTGAAAAGGAAAATCACATAAATATTGATTTCAGCATATGCAAAATTAAGGAAGAACTTAATAAATATCTCATCATTTATAAATGTTTTAATTTGAGAAAGTCTTTCCTGTTTAGTGCGTTTTCTCTATTTTCTAGCAGTATATGATACTAATTACATCTTAGTGTTCTATATTTGAATGTATTTCCCTACTGTGGGACATCTATAGGCATTATATTAAAGTATAAAACTCATTTCCTATTACAAGTTTATAGATCATCATAGTTGTTCAAATCTATTTATCCATTGCCAGTATTTTTTTAAATTTTATTCAGTCGAGTGAATATTTTATACTTGATATACATGATCAATGAGGGAATTGTTATTTAATAACATTGTATTTTAATTTTGTAATTTTACGATTGTAAAGGTATATTGGGAATAGGATGAATGTGAAATGTTGTAACATAATTCAACTTACTCAGAGAAAACGATTAGACTGAATTCAAAAGGTTAAAACAGTAAAACAAGAAACATCAGAGAGCAAATTTGATATATTTCATATTAAAATAAATTGAACGTTAAACACAGTCATTGGATAAAAACTATAGGATTAAAAACATTTTAAAAATTGGTTGCGTTATAATTATCTATCGTCGTATTTTTTAAACGACTTTAACATGTATAATACTGCAAGTATATTTAAATGGGCACATTAGAAAGAATACATGACTTGTACAAATGAATTTAAGTATTAGTCAGGTCTTTTCAAGTTCAGTTGTACACTCGAGGAAACGAAAACAGCGTTTTCAACCACGAGTTACCTACAGTGTAAATTGTAGTGACATAATTTTCAGTGTGTAAGACTTTACTGACATCTTCTATCCTATTCTACAGTTCTGTAGATGCATTCTAATTCCATTTTTAGTTATTGTATTAGTGAAGAAATTAGTTTTCATTGAACCGATATCAATGTCATATCATTACTGCAGCGAAATGGTAAAGAAATAAAACCGGCATACATTTAATTATAGTTTCTATGTATCCCTATTTTTGACATTTTTACCTATTATCTGTCATTTTTGTTTCTCACATCCCTTTCAATATAATGAATATTTTGCAACTGTCATACAAAGTGAAAGGCTTAGCTAACTATAAAACCAGGTTTAATCCACCATTTTCTACTTTAGAAAATACCTGTACCATGTCAGAAATACGACAGCTGTTGTTGTCCATTCGTTTGATTTGTTTGAGCTTTTGGTTTTGCCATTTGATTATGTACATTCCGTTTTGTATTTCTTCATAGCTCAGTATTTTTATGCTCTTACGTTTTCTTCATTTAGAAGTATATTTACTCGTTTTTGCTCATTTAAGAATTGAAATATTCACTCAATCATATTATTTATCTATTTATTCTAAATAGATTGAGTTTTGGACATAGGTAAACTATTATTTCCTCTTATTTTCCATGTGTAAAACAGCAATTATTAAGGATTGTTTTCTTTAATAGTTATCCGTGTTAACATGATATTGATAATACAGGGTTAATAAACAAGGAAAAAAGTCATGTTTTATTTAAACTGGTTGTCTAATTGGGCGTAAAAACGACAACGAAATGCATAAACATATATTAGTCGATATCTAAAATTTGAATTAACCAAAACTCAATATGTCATGCTTTCATATCATAATTAGAACAGTAAGTATGACCTCATCGTCCAAATAGAATATATAATTGCAATTACCAAACTCCCCCGCACATTTTATCTTCCACATTTAAATCAAATTATTGAAACATATTAAGTAAAAAGTATTTACTGCAAATAGATAGCTTTAGTTACACTCTACTGTTATTTTTAGATGAAACATTATCTAGTTCAATTTGATTCAAGTGAAAAATCTATTCTATATAGTTATATTAAGCCTGTTAACGAATGTGGTCATACATAATGTCATTGTTAATTTAATTATATCAGACAGAGAAAACCGAAAGCATTTGGTGTTCATCTTGCAAAATTAAATTCTGACAAACAACTTTATTGTTTTTTAAAAGGAGAACGGTTATGAGCACGTTTATATTTACCTTCATGTAAACATTCTCTGACTAAAATAGAATATTTCAGGTAACTCTTTGAATTGATGTCCAACTGACAGTAAATATGTGTTACATGGTGATAGTTTAATCTTCTATTAAGTAATTTGTGTGTTTGTTTACCACTCAATTTACCCCCTTTCAAACGATAACATCTAACACAATGATAATAATTATCCGAAACTTATTAGTTGAATTACAGCATTCGGTGTGATGGTGAAAGAACGAAGGTGTAGAAATACAAGTTCTTGATAACTCTATCTCGATACAACTTTAAAAAAGAATCAGTAATGCACTCCTCATCTGCATACACCCTTACAATATGGTCTTATGGTGTACAACAACAGCGTATTAATATCCACTCTTTTGTATGCAATAATACTCAAATCAAGTTCAGGGTCCTCGGTACCCGAGTGGTCTGAATACTTTTAATCTTGAAGGTGTGCCCGACACCATTCTTATTTGAAAAGGTTTTCTTAGTTTTTCGGACGCAAATGGACTGCTTCCTTAGCTATAACTTAACTTATTAAATAATAACTGCATAAAACGCATGAATGATAATTTTTGAAATAAACTGCAATGTGCATTTTATTGAGTTCAATTATTTCAATAAAACCTAAAGGGTAATAACCGATATTAAACTTTTCTGTTATCTTCAACGTTACTCTTTTTCTGTATTTTCTCTGCTTTTGTGTTCTCTAGATTGTTCAATGATAGGATTTTTTTTATTTATAGTAATCAATTTTTGAAATTAACAAGATAGCATGTTTTACAAACTTGAAGAGAGAACTCTAATTTTTGTATTTTTAATATTTCCATAGAAAACAATGAACATTTTAAAACATTTCTCAGTACTAAATCGAGCTCTCAACTATTTGATGATGTGACTTTGAAATGAATATGAGTTGATACATACAAATGAAAGCAAGTTGATTAAATGGATAAAAAGACATAGCAATTTATTTGAATATTAAATTCTTTTAAACATGTAACAATCGCTTGCGTTCATTGCAATTTTCTTTTGTCATATGTTGTTTGAACTATCGGCAAGCTGACAATTTCCAGTCAGTGTTGTTTACAAGACGTGCCTTTGCATTTGGTACTATTCACGTTAAAGGGCATTATCTGTCAGTTTCATGATAACCAATTTGAGTTTAATTCTCATATTTGATTCATAATATACTTAAAAATAAAATAAAAAATAAAAAAGTCTGAAAGAAACCATTAATAATGTATGTTAGACTCATTGGTGGCGATTACCAGGTTTCTGTTCTTTGATCAGGTTGTTGTCTTAATGATAAATTCCCAATTTCCATTCTCAATTTTATAGACTCATTATAGTTAAACAATATTTTTGTTTTTTGTTTTAGAATATACGCCATCTAATAAATCATTTAAATTACCTCCAAGGACTGTCATGTAGTCATTTGATCGATAAAATCATCAGTACATATATAAATGCATGTAGGCTGAAAAGCAGACGGAAGTGTTAAGATTAGGATTGTTCACATTTTGTTTGATTTCATGTCATAGATTTAAAAAAAAACAAAAATCATGATTTCTTGTGTTCCGATTATTTCATGGTACTTTATGATTCACTTTTTGCAACGATAATAGTCTTTTGTTTTAATAGCGTAACACATTCAGTTTTTAATAACTAAACACATTCAAGGCACGCATTACGCAACGTTTAGAACAATCTTTTTCATATCTAGAAATATCTAGAATTGGAGTAGGGTTGGAGGCGGTCATTTGAAACCTTTTCGTGAAGCAATGTTAAAAGAGGACGTAGGGTAAGGATTCGGTCCCAGAACTTAAAATTTTTCAATCCGTTATGGATAGATTTTACAGATATTAAATAAAAACGTATAATAAAAAAGCAAAATGAGATTTTAAAATTTGATGTCTGCCTTTCTGTGCTTCTTTGTTACTTTTGTTTGTTTTTAAAGTGATTAGGATAATAACACAATCTTGTCTGCTGTACACCTATTTTTGACATTTTACCTATTGTGTCTATTTGTTTTGTTCACGCATCGTTGTCAACATAACGGAAGTTGATTCGACTGTCATACAAGTGAAATGTTAAGCTAGCTTTAAAACCAGGTTCAATCAACAATTTCTTACATACTTAAATGCCTGTACCATGTCAGGAATATGACATTTGTTATCCATTCGTATGATATGTTTGAACTTTTTTGGCCATTTGCTTAGGGACTTTCCTCTTCAATTTTCATCGGGGTTCAGTGCTTTTGTAATTTTACTTTTTTGCACGCTTCATATCTTTCGAAGGAATCTCCAAATGCTAATAACGACTTAATAATAGACTGGAAAGTAAACTAAAAAATATTATTTGTCTTCATGTGAAAATATTCATTATTGTTTGGAGATTTCTATTCAAAAACGGTTAAGATCAGACATAACGAGTTATCTTATCATTCGATGATTGGAAAATATACTTAAGCTTTTTCTAAAGGTTTTGTGGTACCAGGTATCGAATCTCTTTAGTGCATTTCAAAGACTTATATGTACTGATTTATACTTATGTCACTCTCTAATGATTTTAGGATTATTTCATTACACCATCAAAGTTTTTTTTATCTCGTGACTGGCCTAGAAATAATGTTATTGAGACCATACAGTAAATATCCATTAATACCTTAAGGTTTAATACAACAGTTTCATCTAGTGAGAGAGTTAGGGTATTTCTGAAGAATGACATGCCATTCTGATAAATATCTTTATGGCGCAGTAGCTGAAATATTTTTTTCCAAATCAGACGATTAAAACCTGTATCCATCAGACTAAAGAGATCATATCGTACTTAAATGAAGCTCAATAGAGAATAAATTTGACTTTTTTAATCCACATCACACTAAATATAACATGTGGACATTGTTCATTAGTAGGCAAAAGAGTAAACTATAAAGTCATATGAAAATAAGAAGATATGATTTCCAATATTACAAAAGAGAGGCGGTATATACCAAATGGACACATAGCACAAACACAAGAAATAAAATAACGAACACTAAGAAGCGGTTAAGGTAGCACAATACAAAGATTTTTCATCCCCAATCAGACATCTTTAAACTGATGTAATTCTACTCTTCTTTGGAGGTCAACCTGTGTTGTACAAGAATCTATAAAATATTTTGGGATGCTGTGAAGAACAAAGACGCTAAATTCATTCAAGTGTGGACATCACAATATAGCAACTAATTACATAATAATTAATTTTGTAATAATTATGTCATAATGAAATTATCACAATTTCAAAGAATAATCTTTCTTCTTTCTTTTGGTACCTCATTTATAAAATATAAAGAAGGATTAAATGAATTACATCAGTTTAAAGTTGTCTGATTGGGAGTTAAAAAATCTTTGTATTGTGCTACCTTAAGTACCGAACGACAGTTAAAAATCAATTATAACTGATAAATGAATGGTATATTCATTTATGAGTTATACACGATACTAATGTTAATTGTTGGCGCATATGATATAACGTCAAGAGTCTGAAGAGAGGTTTGTCTTATGGTCGTTTTATTGTTTTTTGACAAAGTACTCTCATTCGTTTTGAACTTCCTTTGTTATCTTCGGTATCTCTTTTTTCTTTAAAATTGGATGTTTTAACTGACTGTACAACCAGGTTTATCCCATCATTTTCCTCGACAACTACCGGTACTACGTTAGGACTATAACAGTTGTTTCCCTTTGTTCAGTTGATGAATAAAGTATAACGTTTGATTTTAAAGGACTTTGATCCCCTTTTTGATTTTGCCTCAGAGTTACGTTTTTTTTTTAAAACAAAAAGTTAAGTGAAATACAGCTTTGTGATGTGTATTCTATTTCCGAATATGTTCGGTATCGTTCGTCCCTCTTTTTCAAGTTATGTCATTCTGAAGTGTATTATCTCGGCTTGTCATACAGTTAGAATGATCCCATTAACAGGAGATATACCCCATTACGCAACCCCAGATTCAGTTAAAAATAGATTGTATCTAAAAGAGAAGTTGTTGACAATTATTACATTTCGAATTAAACAAAGAATATGGTAATACTGTTCCATACGAATATCTGTTTTGCTTGTAATGTCTTGATGTTTAAAATGACTTAACTCTGACACTTTATTTATGTATAACTGTTGTCTGATTTGTCTTGTATTACATTAAACAAAGACAGACTTGTTCTAAAATTATCAATATAATGTATACTCTTCCCAGAACCTTAATAATTGTTCTGCTTAAATATATTTTATTGGTTTTGTCTTTATTACAAGTTGTTTTGTGGTATCATTTTAATCCATAAAAAATATGTTCATGAGTCCTAAAACTAAGAGCCGTCTGGCATATTGTTTCTATATTTTAATAAGTTGCAGGTCATCCAGCTGTTTTTAATTTTTGTTTTGACTTGTTTATCATTGTTGTTGTAATTTTTGCTATTTGTGGATTTGTTTTTTATTTTTTCATTTCAACAACAATTACTTCCTCATGTAGAATCTTACAATTAGACTATTTACTGCTAGTTATGCTCTTTAACTTCATACTTTATTTGGCCTTTTAAAGTTTTTGGATTCAAGCGTCACTGATGAGTCTTTTGTAGAAGAAACGCGCGTCTGACGTAAATACAAAATTTAATCCTGCTATTCATGATGAGTTTATTTATAAGTGTGACATAAATTAATCACAAGGATAATTTCAAATTATATTTTTCATATATGATTCTGATTTCAGTTATCAACACATTTAATTTCAAGAATATCATCAGAGTTACACATAATGTAAATATTTTACGGTGGGTAAGCAACAGTGCGATATCGAATTAGTTTGACCACCGGGTTGATATTTATATGAGCTACATGCAAGTTTTTTTTTTAGCAGGATCTGCATCCCGTTTGGAAAACAATTACAGTTTTCGGTTGCGTTCTTGCTGCTCTATCTTTAATTTTCTTTTGTTTTATTTTGTATATTTACCGTTGTCTTTTGGTCTTTTTTCTCTCATGGTGTTGTTAGTTAATGTTCGACTTTTATATCTTTCACTTCTGTTCAAGTACTGAATGAAATGACACTATAATAGTATGAAGCAAGCATGGACAAAAATATATGTCACGAGTGTACAACAATTTAAATAGGAAAAACGTTTGTCTAAAATATAATCCGTATAACAAACGATCAACGTGAAACACCACTGAACAACAGGGTCCTAACTTAGGAGATGTTTACCATCCTGATTGGTTAATAGTTTGGCAGGTAAACAATGAACAAGTCCTTGATATTTAGTATACATTCAATTTGATGTTAATTTTATAAGTTTGACTCCAAATACAACATAACAAAATTGTAAAGATAAAAATGAATTAAAGAGATACGCTAAGAAATAAATTTATTAGATTTAAGTATATGTATAGGTTTTAGAATTAATAATGGTGTTTTTTGTTTCTCTCCAAATTGATACAGGTGTGTTACAAAAACAACAACATTAACAATATATTAAATGTCGTTGTTTCTGAAATTGTATACCTATTGCCAAATTGGCATTCGCACAAAAGGTAAGTGCTTTGAAACAGATGTATTAAAATGTACCTATAAAATATTTTGTTTGCGCCAAACGTATCATGACATTCATAGTTATTTGACAGAAAATCAAGGTAAGAAATAATCAATATTACTTGAAGTTGGGCATATTTTTGTCATTCATTATAACTTTTAATATATACATTACTTTCTGATATTCATATGTATCAAGTATAATTAAGATATGACAAATAAATGGAATTAAAAAAAAACTCTTAAAGTTTTATAGAATATACATGTAATTCTATCAAAAACGCGTAAATGTCAGAACTTTTATAGGATAATCGTTGTTTTACATAGTTTGAAAATCAGACTAAACATAACACACTTCTCTTAAAAATGGAAATTTGGTAAACTGTTTAGATGATCATGATTATTACTTAATGTTTGATTTCTCCTATCAGATAAATTCCTTGACGAATTCATAAGAAGACAACCATTCTTGTTTTTCCACGGACCTTCACTACACTTATATGGAACATAATACCAGCAAACAAAGTAGTCACAATTGCCATTAAAATTATAGTTTTGAAGTAATTTTAGAAAACTGCCTTTTACCAAAAGCATTAACAAAAACCATTCATAAAATATATAGTCCTATGTATTTCCTTCACTTCTGGTTAGTATATATTTGAAATTTCATATGTCTATTATTTTACTGTTTTGTAAAATACTTTTTAACGGATAAATTCATTATAGAATGATTGCTCTTGTTATTATATTGATGGCGATGTGCAATGAGGTTAGTGGAAAAGATATCTGCCTGGCTAAAAAGGAAGAGAGTAATTTAAAAAGCCTAAGAAACCAGTTGAAAACTTTCGAAAAGACAATCAGTGACTTGGAAACAGGTCTCAAAGGTAAGTTCTTGTTAATTGGTAGTAAATATACACTTAATTCGTAACTACAATACCGTTCCCTTTTAACGAAACGTGACCTACCGAATTAGACTATTTAACGGATTTGCATAAGCAACATGACGGGTGTAACATTGGAGCAGGATCTGCTTACCCTTCCGGAGCAACTGGATCATCCCAAGTTTTTTTTTGTGGGTTTGTGTTGCTTAGTCTTTAATTTTCTATGCTGTTTTTTGTACTATTATTCGGCTGTTTGTCGCTTTATTTTTAGCCATGGCGATGTCAGTTTATTTTCAATCTATAAGTTTGACTATCCCTCTGATATTTTTCGTCCCTCTTTTACAGCTAATTTTGAAAAAGGAAATACAAACTTACAAGTAACACTTAACGTAAGCTAGCACATTTAAAAAAATTAAGTAGTGTTTTTGTTAGTCTATGTATGATTGATATTTATCTATCACTAACACATAATATGAATACAGACATGACAGGGGAATTCGACTCAAATCTTAATTGACATTTTTAGTTTTTCCTTCCGATTTTCCAGGTAATAACAGCCTCCTCTACTTATAATAGCTGACCACCACGAAGCAGTCAAAAGAGCTGATAAACATCAATTATTAATAAGTCTGTATTTCGGACAATGATTTCTAATAAATAAACAGGCTTTGTGCATGTTATGTAACTTCAAGTCTAAACCTCCTGATTGCACTTGTGCTAGTTCCCAATTCATATATAATCCTGTTTGCTACGTTATTACCGGTGACCTTAACATTGTTAATAACACTTCTCTACGAAATGTGTTATCGAAAGGTCCGAAATATCGTGAGCCTAAATCCATCAATTGGAAATACAACTTTAAAATTTTGATGGACTCAGTCGAGGATTATGCCAGGCAATGGGCTAAACGTGAAAAGGAAGACGTGGACACTCTATCCGAATGGATTAAGGCAGTGAGGTCGTTAATACAAATCAGAATCAAGAAACTGAATGGGTCCATCAATGCCCATGCTACGTCAATCTTTAAAGACCCAAATGTTGCTAAACACTTATCCGACCTCCATGATAAATATGTTGTTGTCCCCGCAGACAAAGCCCCAAATTACATCGTTTTTGTCTGTAAAAGTCACTACATTAAATGCTTGATAAACGAATTAGGTATAGACAATTCACTTGGAAACTCAACATATACCCTCACGACACTTACCAAAGAGGAAATCCTGGATAATCATAGGTCTGTTCTTTGTTCCTTTGGTATTTCAACCAAAGATGAAGAACTGGATCTTCCATCACTGTATTGGATACCTAAACTACATAAGTGTCCTTACAAACAACGGTATATTGCTGGGTCTTCCAAGTGCTCCACGAAACCTCTTTCTAAATTATTAACATCTATTTTATCAGCAATCAAAGACGGGCTTCAAAGTTATTGTGAAACTGCCTATTCTAGAGGTGGCGTGAATCAGATGTGGATACTTAAAAATTCCAAAGATCTTTTAGAGTACATACAATCTAACTCTCTTTCATCTTGTAACAGTATTAAAACATTTGACTTTTCTACTCTTTATACAAGTATTCCACATTACAAACTAAAAGACAAATTGAAAGAGTTGGTATTACTTTGCTTCATAAAAAAGAATGGCCAACGTAGATACAAGTATCTTGTCTTAGGGAGGGATAAATCATACTTTGTAAAGAATCACTCTGATTCAAACAAAAAATTCTCTGAAACCGATATTATCAAGATGCTTGATTTCTTGATTGACAACATATTTGTAACGTTCGGAGGACGTGTTTTTCAACAGACTGTTGGCATCCCAATGGGAACAAACTGTGCCCCTCTACTTGCCGACTTGTTTCTTTATTATTATGAGGCTTACTTCTTGCAGGAACTTCTTAGGAAGAAAGATAAGAAGTTAGCAATATCCTTTAACTCTACTTTCCGCTATATAGATGACGTTCTTTCACTAAACAATTCAAAATTTGGTGACTATGTGGAACGCATCTATCCCATCGAATTGGAGATAAAGGATACTACATATACAGTTAAGTCGGCTTCATATCTTGACTTACATCTAGAAATTGACAATGAGGGTCGGTTGAAAACAAAACTTTACGACAAAAGAGATGATTTCAGCTTTCCAATTGTGAACTTTCCATTTCTAAGTAGCAACATTCCAGCAGCACCTGCATACGGGGTATATATCTCCCAATTGATACGATATTCCCGTGCTTGCATTTCCTATCATGATTTTCTTGATAGAGGGTTACTGCTCACAAGGAAGCTATTAAACCAAGAGTTCCAAATGGTGAAGTTGAAATCATCCCTTCGTAAATTTTACGGACGCCATCACGAGTTGGTTGACCGTTATGGAATAACCGTTTCACAAATGATATCGGATATGTTCCTTACGTCGTAACTACAATCCCCTTCCCTTTCATGAATTAGACTATTTACCGGATTTGTAATCACATATGCAACACGACGGGTGCCACATGTGGAGCAGGATCTGCTTACCCTTCCGGAGCACCTGAGATCACCCCTAGTTTTGGTGGGGTTCGTGTTGTTTATTCTTTAGTTTTCTATGTTGTGTCATGTGTACTATTGTTTTTCTGTTTGTCTTTTTCATTTTTAGCCATGGCGTTGTCAGTTTGTTTTAGATTTATGAGTTTGACTGTCCCTTTGGTATCTTTCGTCCCTCTTTTATGTAAAATACGTAAATGAGGCACAATTGTGGTTAAATGAATGTAAAACAACATATATTGTCTTCAAGATAATTACAAGTTTTTTTCTTAATATGGAATAATGTTTAAATATTTTATAAAATAAAACAAACGATTATAAAACAAGAATGACAAAGTATGATTGTCCATTGAGATAAGCATTCGCAAAAATGTTGTTTCATAGCAAATACATTCGCTGATATGCAAATTGCCTAATTTTATTCATTATAATGAACAGTTTTCATTGTGAATTTAATTGCGACTAATCATCATCTTGCATCTGTGGATAAAATTTACAACATTTACCAAAAAAGTTATTCCTTTGCTGATTGAAGTTTCTCCTCCGAGGGTATTAACAACCTTGTAGTCAGCAGTTGTGTGTTAATGAATGATCATAGATAAGTAAACTTTTTACAAAACTTTTCGATTTTTAAAAGTGTATGTAGTTTCAACACCATGGGAGAGATTAATTTAGCTGTATTTGGCAAAACCTTTTAAAGTTTTGGAAAGCCAGAGCTTTTTCACTTCGTTCGTTTTTGCGTTTAAATCATCGATCGTCGATGAGGATGTTTCATCAGCTCAGTAGTCAGTGCTTCGGTACTGACATGATTTAACAAACTTCACTTAATTGTCCGTTTATAAATTTTGAAATTATTATAAAACTCAGGTTTCAACTCACTCAGGCAAAGTTGGCTTTAGATGAATTTTGCTATTTATTTTAGGTATTTTTGATATATAGCTCTCCAACTATTTTCGGTACTTATCAATCTTCGGATTTCAAATGTTTGGCTTTAGCGTTCCTGATGAAGGTAAATCCAGAAAAGCGCTTCGTAGGAAGCAATACATTACTAAACGTGTTGTTTTCAATTTTGTACAACAAAGAGAAGGTTCAAATAAAATGAATAAAATTAATTAAGATTACAAATGTGTAATAGAAACACAAATGGGGGCCTTTAAAACTTGGCGTGAGCCAAGGCTCCGTATTGTAGGTTGTACCTTGATTTATAATGGTTTACTTTTATAAATTGTTATTTGGATGGAGAGTTGTCCCATTGGCACTCATACCACATCTTCCTATACATACAAAACAGGAATTTTGTATATCGTGAATGATTTTTTTCTCTGTTGAATATTTCCAGGGAAATATGTAATAAATGATATCGATGCTGGATGTGAAAAGGATTGGTACAGATTTAAAGATCACTGTTACTATTTTAGCAAAGAAAAGAAAAGTTGGTTTGAAGCTGAGGTATGGCAAAATTCACACTTAATACACAAACAAATACATGTCTAAATACGTAAAAACATAACAACAAAGCTATTCCAACAGCAGTATCAAAGTCACATACCTCTGTGAGACCGTGGCAACTAGTCAGAACAGTACCCTACAACCTTTATCACTGAACCAAGTCTACTCTTTAAAAAATAAATAGTTATAGAACTGGTGATGATATTCTCGTCTCATTTATCTAAGGTTGTATCGCAGTAAATAACGTATTATATCATGTTGGTTGAACCCTAAACGAACAATTAAATACATTACTTTCTGTATAGGATCATATTTTATAAATGAACATGAATATGAAAATAAGAATAACACCTATTAAAATCGGTGCATCCTTTTTGCGTTTCTAGAAGAAAGCTTGCAGGACAAATGTATCATTAACCTTTTAAGACCGTGTATATTTACGCCAAACATTTTTCATTTTAAACTGAAATATAGATTTTGCAAAATACTCTACAAATTTTAAAGTTAATTTGTTTGATAAATGTAACAAAAATTTGATAAAGTCACTTCTTAAAATTCACTTTCGTTATGAAATTTGAAATTTTTTATTTTCATGAGATTACATTATTTGATTCCAAGAGGATAATATAAAAAGTAATGATGTTTTTGCGTTAAAAAAAACTTCATCTGATCAACATTTTGAATAAATTAAAACATTTGAATTTGATAGTTTTAGAAAAAAAGACAAATTTCAATCTCCTTCTTAAAATCACAATATTGAAATTGCTAACTTAAGCATTTTTCAATTTGCCTTAAAAAATTGAAAAATGAAAAATGCACTAACGTGGAGCATTTTTTTCTATTTGTCTTTCAAATTTGAAAAATGAAAAATGCTCCAACGTGGAGCATTTTTCAATTTGCCTTGAAATATTGAAAAATGGAAAATGACCCATATGGGTTGAATTTTCATTTTTAGAAAATTTTCTCAAAAATGAAAATGTGTTTGTGTGTAGCATTTTTCAATTTTTGTAATCGTGTGACAAAATGAAAAATGCTCTAAAAAGGATAAAGAAATTGATATAAAAGATATTGGAAAATAGATAATAAAATAATTTTTTCATTCATTGTTTACACTTTAGAAATTTAGTTTTTATGCTTTAAATATAATACACATGTGTGTATATGTGAACCCGTACAAAGGAGTATGCATAGCTGAAAGCAATTACAATATTCCATATAAAGCACTCAACGACAGAATAGTGTAACCGAAGCCGAGAGAGTTATCCCTGAATGAAAAGTAAATAAAAAATATTGTAACAGGAAATTTTATTAACATAAAATTTCGTACTTTCATGCACTGGCTACGGGTTTGGTGATACCTCGTTGACAACCTAGAAAAGGTGTAAATATAAAAACAACACCTAGGAAAGCTGTTCTTTTCCCAGTCTCACTGGATAAGGTTGATGAATATGCCATATTCCTTCTAAATACGGCTTATTTTGGAAGTCATTGAATGCTCCATTTCTTAACTAGATAAAAATTAATTTTATATTTTTTTATGTTTTTTTGTTTTTGGTTGGTATTTACTTAAGCTATTTAGATACCAATTGCTTTAACATTTGGCATCCATCGTCTCTGTTTACAACTAGAACAAGCTGTGGTCCACATCTCCGCATCTCAATCAGAATAACCCATGCTAAATTTTGGTCCCGCGAGGTTGATGTTGAATTTTACAGAAATTTTTCTGTTTTTAACTGAAATACATTATTTTGGAAAAACAGAAGCAGACATTTGAGTCATATCAGTGCTTGGTTGAATTAGATACGACTGTCTCTAGGAGACAAGTTTTGAAAATTTAAGTGTTTAATTGATCCTGTGGTCTTTTATTTTTATTGTATGGTTTATTTGGTAAATGTATAGTCAAAATAGGTTTGAGACTGATATTGCTGATCACTTTGTTCATTTTGAGACAGATTTCTCTATTATTTGGAATGAACGTAAGGTGGCATTTCAGTTAAAAATGAACTTCAAATGTGAAGCTTGTTTACGTTTCACTAGATATAAGAGGATGTGGTATGAGTGCCAATGACACAGCTCGCCTTCTAAGTCACAATTTTTAAAATAACAACCATTATAGGTCAAAGTACGGTTTTCAACACAGAGTCTTGGTTCACACCAAACAATAAGCTATAAAGTGTCCCCAAAATGACTAGTGTAAAACTATTCAAACGGGAAAAACAACGGTCTAATCTATATACAGAACGAGAAACACTAATGAATCACATCAACAAACGACAACAAGGAACATTAAAAGATAACAAGACCTTTAAACAGACTTATTAAGAAGGGATATAGTTACGATACGGTTGTCAGGTCATTCAAGTTTTCATATTTTGGCTTTAAAATTGATTCACTTATAGGGTCTTTACATCGAAATTAAACACATTTATTACAAAACCATTTGTTGGCATGACACGGGTTATGTTTTTCTCTTAAATATTTTATGTGTATAATACTGAACCCCTAACGGAAGTTACCTGGTATTCCCATGATGAAGACATACTCTTTCAATCAGTTTAATTGAGGTCTGGAGCTGGCATGTCAGTAACTGCTAGTAGTCTGTAGTTATTTATGTATTATTGTCATTTTGTTTATTTTCTTTTGTTACCTCTTCTGACATCGGACTCGGACTTCTCTTGAACTGAATTTTACTGTGCATATGGTTATGCGTTTACTTTTCTACATTGGTCAGAGGTATATGGGGAGGGTTGAGATCTCAAAAACATGTTTAACCACACCGTATTTTTCGCCTGTTCCAAGTCAGGAGCCTCTGGCCTTTGTTAGTCTTGGATTATTTTTAATTTTATCTTTTTGTGTTTAATTTGTTTAGCATGAAGTCCATTATCACTAAACTAGTATATATATTTTTAGGGGCAAGCTGAAGGACGCCTCCGGATGCGGAAGTTTCTCGCTGCATTGAACACCTATTTGTGACCTTCTGATGTTGTCTGTTCTATTGTCGGGTTGTTGTCTCTTTGACACATTCCCCATTTCCATTCTCAATTTTAGAAAAGGGTATTGTCTATTTAAAAAGATAGGAGATACAAAATTATTTTGTCTGAAGCTGTCAGGGAGAATTATAAATCCCTTGACATTAAATTATCCATATTTTGAGTCAGAGACGGGAGATCTTCCCATAATGCCCGCCCCTCCTCCCCCTCCAAAAAACAGTAAACAACACAACAATCTTATTGACTCGGTGTGCGCCTTTTCCTAAATTCCTTTTATTGTTGTTCTCCAGATCCCACCTTTTATGTCCCCTTGATTTCACTACCCCAATTTTATAATCCTATATCCAACATCCCCTTTTTGTAACCTCAACACCACCCCTCTATATATTCCGAGGGCTACTTGCAAGATTCATTTTGATCAAGATGGATTTTATGCCCAAAATTATCAGCATGGTATGGAACAGGATTACAGTTGCGTGATCCCTGTAAAAAAAAAAAAACAGTTGTGACTTTCTGTTTACACAACGAATATAAAATGGAAGCGGACGAGCTACACAAAAAATAATAGTAACAACAAAGAGGCAATATCGGTAAATGTTTTAATCAAATTATTTTAAAATTTTCAAATTAATATGACAAGAGTGCACACGCTGAAGTCTCTCGCCTTCTTTACCAACCATTGATAACACGTTGAGGGGGGGGGGGGGGTTCCTGATTCCGAAATCCCGGGCTTAAAAACATGAAATCCCAAGGTCCCACATAAAAACAAAATCAATGAACATAATACCGAAGAAACGTTGCAATCTTATTTTTTCTGAGTTTCCCCAATAGCAAGTACAGAAAACATCACCAATTGATACATGTACATTTATAAAAATTCATATATATATAGCATGTATGGCACATGAAAATATATAAAGCTGCCGCGCGCTCTCCATGCCAAGAAATCCTAGCTAAAAATTCCGGTGGACCTCCGACGGCACCCATTAGTAGATACAGATTTAATTTCATTCAACAAATTAATTTATGACCTTCATGTACGTCTCGCTAAGAACACGACCATATACCAAATGGTCAATATTAATCATCCATGTAATTTGCTCTATGGGATATTTGCAGAATTTCTACGGAGGCAATTTCTTGGCATGCGTTTATTCATTTACTCAATTCGTGAATAGCGTGCTTTGTAACTGAACTGACAAATACTAGTGTTTGTTTTATTCATAATTTCATAAAAAAAAAAGATACGGTATGATTGCCACTGACACATTTTTTTCCATAAGACATTAAATGATGATGAAGTAAGCAAGTATAATTCATAGTACAGTCTTCAACATTGATGAAAACCAATACCGCACAGGAAGCTACAAAAGATTCACAAATGAAACATTTAAAACAATACAATCCATTCGAGAAAAAATAACTTTACGGCGCATATATAGAACTCTTAGGGATTAGATAGTTTTAGGTGCACAACCAAATTCAGAGCGAATAACAACCTATAAACCATCATGTGTCTGAGCCTACAAAATCAGTCAGTACAATTGCAATCGATTTTAAATAAAAAAAAAAATAAAAAATACTGTAATTTTTACACACACATACACAACACTTGTACATTGACAAAAAATTTATCTATTAAATATTAACTTTTTATTTACCTTTCTTTTGACTAGCAAACAAAAATTAAGGCTATTCAAAAGAGATGTTTTATGTCCCGAATAAAACGCAAAATCCATGACAGATCATGGTAACAGTCACAAAAGCAGAAGGAATGTAGGATGAAAAACTTCAATCAAATAGTTTAGGGTGGGAGAGGGGATGGGTTGTAAAATTGCTGCGAGTTTGGTTTATCAAAAATCGATTTTACATATTTCCATATTTTACAATCAATTTTTCTCAAATTAAGTTTAGAAAAAAGGGGGATGTCAGTTAAAAAACTATGTTTTTTTTATCCTACATTGAACTTTTGATATCGTCCCTTACTTCTTTACTTTGTGGAAGCGTCAACCATGTGCATTATACGCTGTCATCATTGCAGAAGTTGAAACACTATGTATTTCCGTTGGTGCCCCCCCCCCTTTTGTGGGGAAAATTTGGTTAATCATATAGGGAATCACTAAAGCATGACTGGAGTCCTCCCCCCTGTAGGTTAGTAAGCCTCCCCCTTATGAAAAGTTTTTGACCCGCCACTGCTTTTTGCTGTCGCTAATGCTTTACCAACTCTAGCCTCAGACACGTTTATTCCTTTGCTTGATAAATGGCCTGTCATCATTTTCCGACCGTTTGTGGGTCCAGCCTGAAAATAACACACACTGCGCACACCATGTTTTAAATTTAACTACAATGTACTAGAATATGTTCCATGTACATGATGCATATGGCTTTGAATACGTGTGTGTCGATCAGTGTCAATCTGGTTGTTTTTTTTACTTTCTTTTATTTCAAAAGAATATTGTTACTGACTGAGACCCATTTTTTGTGTCGACATATTTGTCCTATACTACTCGTTTTGCTTTCACATATTAAAGATGTAAAATCATATTGAATAAAAGGTAATAGAATGTACATAAAACAGAACCTCATAGGAACTGTTTTATGTTTGTTGAAATACTATTCACATAATTATGATATAGTCTTTGCTACATTTTGTTTCGGTAAAAGCAAATATAAAAAGTCATTCATCCTTCGAAATATACATTTACCATACCTACATGCATTCAAGCTAAGTTCATATTTTCTTTTATAAGATGCTTATTTGATATTCTGCGAGAATTGTGAAGATTATAAGCTTGGGAAAAACAAGTTTGTATTAAACGGATTCAAAATTAGGAAATGATATACAATGCAGAAAAATACAAATTTGAAGACAAATACTAGCGAAGTGATCAGAATAATATAACATCTACACCCATCCATCCCCACCCGCGAACCCTGCTCCTTGAGCATGTACAGAAACTGACATGGACACTATCTAATATTCTAATATTTTCCCTTCTTTCCTAACATGTTTGACACATTCAGCCACGATATGGTTTAAAACTCCTTCGTCTACTCCTCATCGGCTAGTTATTCCATTTTCAGAACAAAAAACGACTTATTGTTCGCGCTGATGCATGCTTGATTCTTATAGAAGTCAAGTGTTGAGAAATGTCTTTGTGTGTTCTTCCGTCAAGTATCATTTGTTGAATCAAACATCAATGGTCTAAAAGTTCTACCATTCTTACAACATGTACATGTATGTGAGCAAGAGACTTTTTCACTTCGAGAGAACTGAATTAAAGATTTCGACCCCGACAATTCAAAGAAAGAAAAGACAAAGAAAAACAAAATTCAGATAGATAGACAGATCATAGATAATTTCAATGAATGACAGATTGCTAGATCGAAAGATATATATGAAAATGTATCTACAAAGACGACTAGGTATATAAATATAAAAGAAAGAATGATTTTTTTTTGTGGTCATTATCGTACTTGTCAGTGTACCATTCTTGTTGGGAATTTGTTGATACCACACATAGTTCACACACACACAGTGACACACACCTTAAAAAGATCTTTAAGATATGTTGACTTAAAACAAGTAAGAAGAGAACGGAAATAGTAAAACATTTAATAAAAAGTGTCAACAATTGAAACATTCGAAACGCCTATATTGAAACAAATTACATTTCGTTCTCATTTAAATAATGAACATTTTTCAAATTTGAATATTGCACAGTATGAAAAATGAGAAATTGAATCATTTTTCATTTTTCATTTTCAAACGTCAAATTGAAAAATGCTCCGCGTTGGAGCATTTTTCATTTTTCAATATTTGAAGTCAAATTGAAAAATGCTCCACGCCAGAGCATTTTTCATTTTTCAATATTGTAAGTCAAATTGAAAAATGCTCCACGCTAGAGCATTTTTCATTTTTCAATATTGTAAGTCAAATTGAAAAATGCTAAAGGTCATTATTTTCAATATTTGCTTTTAAGAATGAGATTGAAATATGTTTTGTTTGCTAAAGCAAGCAAATGCAAATGTTTAAATATATTAAAACTTTTGACAAAATAAAATCATTTTTAACACAAACTTATTGGTATTCGTTTTAATATCTTCGTAAAATCAAAAATGCAATTTCATGAGAATAACAAATTTCAAATCTTATAGAGCAATTGGTTTTTCGAAAGTGATTTGAATAGATTTTTGTTACATTTTTCTAACCAACTACATTTAAAATTTTCAGAGCAATTTGAAAATTTATTTTTCATTTTAAATTGAAAAATGTTTGGCGTAAATGTACACAGACGCTTTTATTTGATGTATGTTCATATATTTCACATTGGCATCTTTTCCTTTAAAAAAAAATGAAAAAATAACAAGGAGTTTATAAGATTTACAAATATGGCCTTTTAAATTATATGAAATAATATTATAAAAAGAAAAGTAGGGGGTATTGGGGATTTTTTATTTAATGGTACTATATTGATAAAACCAGAGGATTCCAAATATCTTGCGAAAATTCAAAAACAAGAGGAGCGAACATCCTTAAGGACGAATATTTATTTTTTTCTAGGTTTTATTCTAATTATCGATATAATGTTGTAAATCAGCGAATCGATCAGTATTGTGCCCAAACAAACAAAAAAGTGTGAACGAATTCTGGATAAAACGGAATCAGGTGCAAAGATATAGTAAGTGACCTCTGTTATGCATAAATTACACTTGGTTGTACGTTTCATACAATGTACAATGTTATTGATTTTTAATGTTCTATTTTGATTTTGCAGAGGTATTGCCGAACAAAATACTCATCACTCGTCACCATTAACGATGTTAATGAAAACAACTGGTTAAAGTCAAAGTTAAACGGTAAATTTAATTACGCTCTCTCTTTCTCTCTCTCTCTCATATTTCGAACGGGTCTTACGTGCGGCTTCCCGATGAAACATTTTCACCTGTAATTGTCATTTTTATATTTGTCTTTTTTATTAATAGTACAGTTACTTCGTATGTTATATAAAACAATATAGTTTGTATCAAAGAATAAATGTTTGAATACAACTGATATTTTCAGAAAGACATGTTGAAGAAGCATGGATAGGTGCAACTGATTGTGCTTCGAATAAGTGGATATGGGTGTCGACATTTGCACCGGTTGAATATTTTAGATGGTTTAGAAATGAACCAAATGGACCCAAAGAGCATTGTGTTGAAATATACCCAACTCTCAATGGGACGTGGAATGATGCGCGCTGTGAAAGAGAATTTGCCTTTGTATGCAAGAAACATATTGTAAGTGGTTCTTGTGGATAAATCATGAATTTAGAGTAAATTAAAAGATATTGTAAAAATGGAAACTGATTATTGTGAGTTTCTGGTTTTTGAATAAACAAAAATAAAACGGTTTAAAATAGTAAAATACAATATGACTTCAAATACAAATAAAGAACAGAACACAAAAGACACAATAAGTACAGATCGAGAATATTTGAAGAACCATTAGAATACATTTTGTACTAGTAAAAGTGAGGAGATACTAAAGGATATACCAACTCAAAAGTCGTAAATAAATATACAATGTTATTTAAAAACCGAAAAAACGACGAAAAGACAAATAGTGCAAAACAAAACATAGATAATGAAACACTGAGCAACACGAACACTACCTAAAAAACCCTGTTGGTATCTGAGGTGCTCTGAACAGTTACATCCTGTTCCAAATTTGACAACAGTCGTTTTGCTCGTGTATGTACATACACAGTGCTTAATATAGTTTGGAAAGTTATATTTGAGGAAAATAACACAAGATTGTGTACACGACATTTGAAAATATCCATCGTCACCTTTTTTCAAATCAGTTACAAAATGTACACTATAAATTTCGAAGCGCTTTTCTGTACTTACCATCACCAGAAAAGCTCAAACTGAATTGTTAATTAATTAATATTAATATGCACAATAGTGAATCATTTCCTCTGCAAACATTGATTTGATATAAAGTTTTCTTTTTAATTTCAGATAAATTCATGTCCTCCTAACAAAGACGTCTAAGGAACATAATGAAATGACGTCAAACAATATTTGATCTCTTCAATGAAAAGTCAGTAAATAGTAGATGCATTTTTTTGGGCAGATATTTGATGTTATCTGAAGACTTATAATATTATTTATCGGACTTGGGTACACGTTAGCCAACTGACAATTACATAAATGAATCTTTCGTCGGTTTCCCGAAATCAATTCAATTATCATATCACAAAACAAAACATAGATTTATAGATATAGAAGATGTGGTGTGAATGCGACAATCAGACAACTCTCCATCCAAGTCACAGTAGGTAAAAGTAAACCCGTATAGGTCAAAGTGCGATCAACACGAAGCCTTGGCTTATACCGAACAGCAAGCTATAAAGGGCTTTTTATATAATAATATATATGATTTTCATGTATATATTTATCTCTGGAAAAATGGGTAAGACAGTTGTTTTTCGACACTAGACTGATTGCAACGATGTATTCTACTGAATTGTTATTTGCATACTTTGGAATGAGATAACTAAATTATAATTGCATCTTCTTAGACACTGGTGACTTTTCATTAAGTGAGTTATAGCTCTTAAATACCGAATGAGTTGGACAATATATTTTCCATATGCAGTTGCAGTAAGTGTACTGCTGCTAAGGTGGGGACAATTTATAATTTCAAAATTTCGCTTTTCATAGATGCTGGTATTGAGGTTTCTGCTTATGTCAAATTCAAGGTATGAGGCTAAAAATGAGGCGGAGTAAGTCTTATCTGTTGTTTCATTAATTTGTAATTCTGGAGGATATATTTCTGAAGCTCAATCAAAAAAGTTTGATTGTTACAGTCATATAAAATGAGTCACCGTTGAAAAATAATGTTTATCCAAATCTTGAACCAATGCATGTATATATCATAAACTCAGTCTTCTGTGCACAATTTTTTTTTTACGAAAACATATATCGTATAATCGTCTTTTTTCTTCTCTCGCTGTCTTGTATGATGTGAAAATATGGCAGCAATTTAACAGTTGTACTTTGAAGCCGTAGTTTACCGATTGTCACCTTATAGTAAACAGTCAAAAAGAAGCATATATTGAGTACGTGCATAACATGTACAATCCATGACAGATCAGTGCGTATTGTGATTACCGGATTTTTACGTGAAGGGTCACGCTGAGGTCACTTGCAGACGGTAAATATGTCGGCGAATTGCTTCCTGGAAGCAAGCAATTAAAAAGGTAAACTTCAAAATGTGAACGAGGTAAAGAATGTTCTTCAGAAAAAAGTATATGTTCATAAGTTTTATAATGCAAACTAGTCATTAGATTATAAAAAAAAACGTATGCATCATTTTTTTTTGTCTTTAAGGTTTCATATGACTTTAATGTAAAGAATATCACCAATATACCTGCATTTTAAATTAAATGAATGGGCTTCTTTGATCTGCTTTCTGTTTCAATCTGAAGGATCTCCAACGCATATTAAAAAATGAAAATATAAAGAGGTATTACCAATGTTATTTCAACTGATCGGGCTGAGCTTACGTTTTAATTTGCATGAGGGCAGTCTATTTGAAAATGTGTGTGATTACGATGATTGCCGTTATAATTATTATTGATTTCTAATCACCTATCAGTGACCTCAAAGGAATTTACAAAAGAATGACTAGAAACTTCATTGATGAGTTTATCCTAAAACACCTATCGATAGATGGACTGGTTTATTATGAGCGAACTTGATAAACTCCGCCCAATCAACTGAAATAAATCGAGTAATATGCAGGGAATGGCACACAGTTCGTTCTAATATTGATGCCGATGTCGGAGGCTACTTGGAGTAAACTATGTATCCTAGTATAAAGGGATTTACACTGGTAGTTGTAACACCTTATCTTAATAAAACAAAAAGGCTACAAGTTGTGCAGGTATACGAAATTATATACAATACGAATTGTAATGCAGAATATACCAAAACTATTATTTGTTTATTGTAGCTTATAACATCTGTCTTTATGATTACGGCATCTTGCCTCTGCTCTTGGCACTTCTAGACAAATATCAAGTTAATAAAACTAGCTTCTAGCCAATAGTGCGGAATAAACTTTATATATATATATTTTATTCTTGGTGCAGAATCTGCCGATTCACTTACATTTATTGTTTTATTGATTGTTATTTTTTTAACACATGGATTGTAAATATGAAATGTTTTGCTCTGAGTTCATATCTGACTGAATTATTCTAAAGAACATACATAGTGTAATTTATTTATTGAATAACCTTATTCCTGCTTCATTTCAAGAGGTAACACAGTTGTTGTGCTTTAGTCAAGACCTAGCTATAAATGATATTATTATAAATCTAAATAAATGAGATAAGATTCTGAACTAACCTTAATATTTAAACGTTATCAATAATTGTCATGATGACATCCTAAACATTACAAATTTGACTCAATGTTTTATTTAATTATAAAATTAACTTAATCTGCAATAGATCGTAGCGAAGTCTTCCTGGAATGACAAAATTTCATAAAATGTTTATTGAAACGGAATGGAAAAAGTAGGAAAATGGTATAAACCATAAAAGAAAAAAAAGAACAAATAAATGAAATGAGTCGTATTGGTAATTAATTTTTTTTTACATATACTTCACAAAATAAAAACCGTGTGACTCTTCTTTTTTTATTAGTTTCGTTTTCGTTTCCCTTCGAAGGCATTTGGTTACATTCGACAATGAAAGCTGGCCTGGATTAGTTTAATTTTCAACCAATAGAATTGTACTATATTAGATATATATACAGATGGATTATTTGATTCTTGTTTTTTTTTGTTATTCCGGATGAAAAAAAAAATAAATATTACCTTGAATTTAAATTGGAAGACAAAGCAAGCTGAACAAATTAAATTTACTGTTTGTTTTGAGTACACTTTATGATAATTAGTCACATTTTACTTGTAATTTTTGCCCACGTGCTTTGCCTACATGTATATGACTTTTAGTGTCTCTTTGATACATATGACGTGGCTTTGAACTAAAACGTCCCGTTATTGAGTTATTGTACATTTTTGTATTCTTGTTTTTCATTATTGCTTACGTGTTGACATGAATATCAATAATGTGGTCATTTTTATAAATTTCCTGTTTACAAAACTTTGAATTTTCGAAAAACTAAGGATTTTCTTATCACAGGCATAGATTACCTTAGCCGTATTTGGCACAACTTTTTTGTAATTTTGGATCCTCAATGCTCTTCAATATTGTACTTGTTTGGCTTTATAAACATTTCGATTTGAGCGTCACTGATGAGTCTTATGTAGACGAAACGCGCGTCTGGCGTACTAAATTATAATCCTGGTACCTTTGATAACTATTTGTGCTTCTTGGTGACATATTTGTTAGTGTTTACAGTAATTAAGATTATAACACAATGTTGGCTGCTGTATTCCTATTTGTCACATGTGTACCTAATATGTCTGTTTGTTTTGTTTAATCATCGGTGTCAATATAATGTAATCTATATATGTAGCAAACCTCTGTGTATGAATCTAAATTCCCTACTATACACACAAGGTATTGATCTGAATGAAGTTACGGCTTCCACCAGAAGAACACGAACAGATAGCCCTTAACCTTCCGTATGTTTCATTTCCATTATTTTGGTAGAAATAGGAGAAATATAATTCTTACTGAGCAGTCCAACATAATAAGTACAAATAAACAGCAGAGATAATTTTCAAAAAGACATGAACAATAGCAAAATATATCACAGAAAGTAGAGAGTGAGCAACCCCCTGAAAAACCAGGGATAAACAAAGGTGCGTCGGAAAATAAAAAGTTATGGTTCCCCTGGTGACATATGACGTGCGTGTTACTCATTCGTGTAAATAAAATACTCGGATTTGGTCATATCACATTCAACGAAAAATGGACGGAATCGTAATGACGACAATTTGAAGGGTCCATTTTTTTCAATTATTTCTGTTTTTTTTAATATTTTATTTCAATTTTTCTTGTCTGTATTTTAGCTACATATTGTGTTTCACCTACGCTTTTGCATAATTAAATGTTTTGAAATTTTCCAGTTTGTATTTTTAGTCTGCATTTATAGCATGAATATTCTTACATAAATAAATTTCAATGTGCATTTTAATCTATTTAGTTTCATTCTTTATTTTATATTTATACAGAAATTTAAAGAGCAATAACCGATGGTTAACTTTTATAGTATTTTCAAGTTTAGTCTTTAGCGTATTGAGATTCATTTTGAAATGTTATTTCTGCTTCTGTATTTCATACATTTTGAAATGACACGTTAATCTTGTATTTATACACTACAAACTCCTCAGAGTCTGAATTGACCAGTTTTTGTGCTCGACCAGTAAAAGTACACAGTACACATTTTACTCGACTAGTCTCGACATTGCCTCGACTGTACTTAACTGTACTTAAGTGTACTCGACTAGGTCTCGACTTTACTTAATTAGTCTGATTCAGTACTTGATGATCTTTGTGTAGTCTGAAATGGTCTTGACCAAGGCTTGACCTGTCTCGACCTGTCTTGACTAGTCTCGACCTGTCTCGACTAGTCTGGACTCAGTCTCAACCAGTCTCGACCTGTCTCGACTAGTCCTGACCTTCAAATTGAGTTTTGACTGGTGTAAATCAGCCCGTCTAACTTAATTAAATATTGATCTTACAAAATTCAAGCTTGCTAGGTAGTTTGATTTATTGCTGTGAAATGAAAGAATTTAATTTTACAATATGTAAAAAAAAAATTATTATATAAAAATTCAGATAGGCATCTTTAATTTTTTTTATAACTTTTTCAAATCAACTTGGATTATCATCAAACTATGCAGATATCTTAGATATATATCAAGCTTACTGAATCCCATTTCATTTAGTTTTTTGTTGTATTGCTGTAAAATTTAAGAATTAAAGTAATCTTGGTATAAAAAGGTAGGATTTGCAATTCGGACAAAATAGAGATGGTACACTTTAATTTTTTTAATAACTTTTTCAAATCAACTTGGATTTGCATCAAACTATGCAGCTATCTTACATATATATCAAGCTTACTGAATCCGATTTCATTTAGTTTTTTGTTGTATTGCTGTAAAATTTAAGAATTAAAGTAATCTTAGTATAAAAAGCTAGGATTTGCAATTCGGACAAAATAGAGATAGTACACTTTAATTTTTTTAATAACTTTTTCAAATCAACTTGGATTTGCATCAAACTATGCAGCTATCTTACATATATATCAAGTTTACTGAATCCCATTTTATTTAGTTTTTTTTTGTATTGCTGTAAAATTTAAGAATTAAAGTATTCTTGGTATAAAAAGCTAGGATTTGCAATTCGGACAAAATAGAGATAGTACACTTTAATTTTTTTAATAACTTTTTCAGATCAACTTGGATTTGCATCAAACTATGCAGCTATCTTACATATATATCAAGCTTACTGAATCCCATGTCATTTAGTTTTTTGTTGTATTGCTGTAAAATTTAAGAATTAAAGTAATCTTGGTAAAAAAAGCTAGGATCGCAAATTAAAAGAAATAGCAAGTGATGATGTTACAACTATAGTCATTCATTTACTCTACAGTGTACAACAAATTACAACAATTACTTACAGATGAAGAATCGGAAGCGATCAGTCAAAACCCTTGCGTTAAAAAAAGGTCTACGTCATTTCTATCAGAAGTGACCCCTTACATATAACTATTTGTTATAACATACTGTGAAGTAAAATAAATAAACATAATTTTTACTCTTTAATCATACTTTTACTGTCTGAAGATTAAACAACTGTTACAAGTTTAGATTAAACAAATATTAACAATTGACTGTCCCTCTAGTATCTTTCGTCCCTATTTTTTCATGTTTATTAAACCATGGTCAACTCTGTTTATGTTTAGACTTCATGCATGTGTCTATATGCAAAAGAATAGATTCACAAACACGAAATCATGTTTCATTGTGCTCCAATTCGACCAACAAAATGTGTTTTTAAGGAAGCTCCCTTGATTCAATTTACAATGTTCACAGTCGGTTTTTTTAATAACTGAACACATTTAGGGCATGCATTATGCATCTTTAACTAAAGTTGAAGTTAGTGTTTCTTGTTTTCGCATTCAATTTAGGTTGGATTATTGACTTACTAGTCAATCATACATTTGTGATTTTTTTTTCTATTTTATTTTGATCAAACTGACTGCTCATATCGAAATACTTTTTCATTATTCCACTTTGATAACTTGAAACAAAACAATAATCATATAATTACTCTCCGTGGCAGCTAACTTAATGCGTGTGTTGCCGTAATGCTTTGTTTTCTTGTCATTGCTTCAATAAGCCAGACATTATTCTTTTTATTTAAAAGTATTTTCAAAATTTATTTCTTTTAAAGTTTGAAATTTACAATGAGAATATAGAATACAGAAATTGAAAAAGCAAAGCACAAATAATATCTTAGTTTTTGAGAGTTATGTACGTATTGAACCGATGGTTAAATGGATTTGATAAATTTATTATTATCCGAGGTAACGTAAAATTCACATTAATGAATAAGCGATGTTTTTATGCGTGTTATCTGATATTATATAGTTAAAGAAATAACAGTTGCTTAACTTAATAACTGTAGTCATCTATTTACTCTATAGTGTTCAACAAATTACAACAACCATTCACAGACCAAGAATTGGAGCAGGGTTGGAAGTAATCAGTCGAAATCCTTTTGTAAAATAATGTTTAAATAATGTAGACATAAAGCTTTTTCTTCATTTCTTTCAGAAATGACCTAATTATATCTAACGATTTGTAGTAACATACTGAGAAGTAAAATGAATAAATATCATTTTTACTCTTTAATCAAATGTTTACTGTTTGAAGATTAAACAACTGTTACAAGTTAAGATTAAACAAATATTAACAATTGACTGTCCCTCTAGTATCTTTCGTCCCTCTTTTTCATGTTTATTAAACCATGGTCAATTCTGTTTATGTTTAGACTTCATGCATGTGTCTTTATGCAAAGGGAAACCAATTTTCACATTAAGAAAACATATGTGACACGTTAGTTATAATGAAACATGTAATATGTAAAGACAAAACAGACTTCTATCAAAACGGATTGCGTCACATATATAAAGGAATGTTAGCATTTGTTTCTTGAAAATAATTATTTAAGTTAGGATTTTTATGTTACGGAGCAATGAATCTATTCAGTACAAATGTCAATGCACATTGTTTCTCTAGTATTTAAAGACTTCTTTGTACTCATTTATACTTAATGTCACTCTCCAATGGTTTTAGAACTATTTTATTACATCTTCAAAGCATTTGATTACGTGACCACGATAGACATAATATCATTGGAACCATACAGTAAATATCAATTAATACCCTAAGGTTTTGCACAAAGGTTTCATTTAGTAAGAGAGTTCAGGAATTTCTAAAGAATAAAATGCCATCCTGATATATAATTTCATGGCGTAGTAGCTGGAAACATTTGTTTTAGAAGAAATATTTTTTTCATACCACGAGGAAAATCATCACGCACTAAGAATGAAACTTAATTGCAATTATTTTGACATTTTGTTCTCTCTTTTGTCTCAACATCACACTATACGTGTGTACATGTATTATATGTAGTCACACGAGTAAATATCTTAGTCATAGGAAGATAATCTACGTGTTGTAGGATCTCAATATTGACCCCTTCTAGTTTAAATGATTTACTTGACTTAAACTCAAAAAATTGAGAATGAAGTTGGTTGAGAACAAAAGAAATGATAACAACTATCCATGTTGCAACATATAGGATATGTATCCCAGTTGATGTGATATTTCGGAATTTACATTTTTATCTCGATTTCTTTGATATAGTGATGCTGCTTACAAGGAAGCTATTAAACAAAGGGTTTTATGTAGTTGAGTTGATTTCTTCTTGACAGAATTTCTAAGTACGCCATCCCGATATTGTTGACCGTTTTGGAATGTCTGTTTCATATATGACGACGGATATTTTCCTGTTGCATGTTTGTCGTTGTTATACATCCCTCGTTTTGCCCTTTAACATTACCGAAGTGAACTGATCATTGAACTAATGCAACATATTTATTCCGATCTGCTTACACATTATTTATACATTCTAGGCTGTCCTATATTCTACTTTTATTGTTCCTGATGAGGGCAAATCCGATAAAGCGCTTCGGATGCATGGCATTATCAAATGGTTGTTTTCATTTTAATCTCTGGTGCAGAGTTGTCTGAATGTCTGTATTGTGTATCTTATACCCTGTATTATGGATTTTTAAATCTAGTTAACTCCAATACTTCTAGATCGTCAAATTCTAAAAATTGTCAAAAATAAGGAAACTTGAAGTATGTGACAAAAACTAAAAAAAATGTATTATTTATTAAAAAAAGAAAGACAAATTTGATTATCCATTTAAAAGGAAAGTGGATAAGCTTTACCAAAAGCTCTGTGATAATGTAAACTTTTTTTACAACGAATTAATATCCCTAGTTTAACACATGTCGCATTACACGGTTCAATATCATCATCATCTTTTTACCTATGATAGCTACATGTAGTATTATATTCTATAAACTGTTTGCTAAATATACATTACCATTATATATACTTTTATTGTAATTTGATATTGTATAACGGAAAAAGACTTCATAAGTATGATTTACTTGCGTCTAATCCATTTTGCTTTAATTCAGCAAATAAAGTATATTTAAACTAAATTTTCATATTCATTCTTATATATTTATCCATTACTAGGATTTTTTGTCATTCATTCAGTCGAGTATATATCATTTTCTAAGCCCTGTATATTTTTATTAGATATTCGTAATCCTCTAGTTATATTCATGTATTGCTGTAACAACGTTTCCCTACAAATCTTAATTTAATTGCATACAAATGAAATTATGTGTTTTGAAAATCTTTGTTTTTTTTCATGGTATTCAAAAGATAAGACAGGCAATGTTGATTATATGAAAAAATGTTTAAAGACTTATGAATTTTTCTATGATCAAATTACTTTTGAAAATAAGGTATTTGTATATTTCTAGAATCGAATTTCGCCAACACCGAGAATACTGTTAGCGAAAACACAAGTACATGAACATGTATATGTATACGAGAAATGCTTATATAGTATAACTCTAGTTAAGCACTAATTGGAATGCGAAAGAATAGCAGACATATTATTTGTCTATAAGTAATAACATCTGTCTGTGAGATTACATTATCTGGCCTCCAGGCACCTCTAGCCAGATATTTTGTTGATTGGGAATAAGGTTGTTAAGTTCTATTTTCTCAATCATCATATGCTTATTCCATATTATGACACATACCTTATATTAGTTTAATCCCAACTAAACCGATTAAATCATCTTCTGATCGATAAGCCTGTATTACTTGATTTATTTAACTTGACTGGGCGGAGTTTAACCAGTTCGGTCATCACATTTCAGTCCACCTATAGACAGGTGTTTTGGGATAAACTCATCAAAGAAGTGTCCAGTTATAGTCATTGATCCGGTTTAAATATGTAAACACTTAGTATATGTGTATTCGCAAAATAAACAATTAGACACAGCCGTTGATTTTCTTGTAAAGCAAAGATTAAAAACTTAAATAATTTGTCATATTTCGGAATTTGTGGATATGAAGCAAAACTTTGACGACATCAGTTGCACAATATGCATATGTCGTTATTCAATAACGTTTTGAAATACTTTTTTTCTTACCTATATTCCAAATGCGTTTATTTTTTTGTGTATTTTGGGAGTGGGGCGGGGGTGCAGGAGTGGACGGGGATAAGTTGCAAATAGTATTGATCATAAATAAGAAAAGGAAAAAAGTGTCTAAAAATATTTTTTTTTATATATATGTGTTTATAAATCACGTTTAAAATAAATCTCTCAATCGGAACAGTTTCAAACAGAATAAGACAATAGCCGAAACTTTAAAATACCCGTCTTTTGCACATCTTAAACTATTTCATTCGTCCCATATCGTACACTCAGTTCTTTTTTGGTGACAATGATAGGTGACTAGAAATCAGTAATTATAATCATAACAGCAATCATCCTTATCACACACATCTTTGAATGGACTGTCCTTATGCAAATTAAAACGTCAGCTCCGCCCGATCAGTATATACATATTTTTATTCTCATAAACCAAAGTACAAAGGTACAAAGACATATACAAATAAATTAACATAGTATAAATTTTAAATACAAATGTAAAATAGAGACATAAAGTGATTACCCAGGAGATTCCAGGCATTTAATAATAATTATTATACACTTGCACAGATTGTTTAGTTCAGACGGGTTGCTACTATTCATTAGACCTTGAAATTTTAAAATATTTGGTCTGTTTATAAAATGATGCTTAAGTAGCAGTTGTCTACTATCGTCTATTGCCGAGCATTCTAAAATATAATGGATCCCGAATTGCACAAAGTACAAATACGATTTTCTCTCTGAATGTTTTGCCATCTACCAATTGCGATAGGAATTGGTATGATCAACGTTCTAAATCTACAAAAAGAAGCAATATTTTTGTCATCTAAAATATCAAAGTAGGTTTCGAAATTTATACTATTTTTGGATAATTTATAATTTAGAGCTTTTTGAGAATTCTGTACAGTAGCATACCATGTCTGTCTGAACTGGTCAGTTAAATTTAATTTAACAGTATCATACAACCAGTTTTTACTTATAGAATATTTAGAGTTCCATATATTTGATAGTCCACAATTATCAAGCACATATTTTACATTCTTACACCAAGCTATATTTCCATTATAACTACCAGTAACAAGATTGTATAGAATAACAGGAAGTTTCTTATTTTCCCTAGTTACAAGCTTATCCCAATAATTAATAGTACGTAATTTAATAAAAATATCCAGTGGTCAAGTTCCCCATCTATCATATAATCAGGCGTGGATTTTTTAAGATTAAGCAGTAATTGATCTTCAGTGCTGTACAACTTTGTACTTTTTTTCGCTTTCGATCTTTTATATCTGGGCGTCACTGGTGAGTCTTGTGTGGACGAGGCGCGTTTTTGGCGTATTAAATTTTAAACCTGATACTTTTTGTTATTCATTAATCATGTGTTTTTTGTCTAATACGTTTTCCTATTTATTTGTATTGTAGTCCTGTAATATTATGTTGTCATTTCTATGTTATATTTAACATTACTATTAAAGTGCGAGGTTTGGCATGCCACAAAACCAGGTTCAACCCACCATTTTTTCCTTTAAAAATGTCCTGTACCTAGTCAGGAATATGGCCATTGTTATATTATAGTTCGTGTCTGTGTGTGTTACAGTTTAACGTTGCGTCGTTTGTTTTCTCTTATTTTTGAGTGTAAATTGACATTGCGATAAGACGTGTCACGGTACTTATCTATCCCAAATTCATGTATTTGGTTTTGATGTTATATTTGTTATTTTCGTGGGATTTTGTCTGATGCTTGGTCCGTTTCTGTGTGTGTTAGTTACATTGTAGTGTTGTGTTGTTGTTCTCTTATATTTATGCGTTCCCGTCAGTTTTAGTTTGTTACCCCGATTTTGTTTTTTGTCCATGGATTTATGAGTTTGAACAGCGGTATACTACTGTTGCCTTTATTTACAAAATTTTAGATGAACACGTTCTATAACAGAGGTGTTACCCATTCCCCAGACTTCACACCCGTATAATAATATAGACTTAACTACTTTGTCAAATAATTCTAGTTGACATTTAATATTCAAATTATGTAATCTCCCCTTTTTTTAGAATATCGTACATAGCCCTTGTTGCTTTATCATTGTTTATCAGCCTGTGCCCTTTTTGCTTTCGTGAAACTTCCTGTTCTAGAAAATAATACACCAAGATATGTAAATTCTTCAACAATATCTAACTCAATATCAGCATATTTACAAAACTAACTTTTTGTAGTAGTCTACCTAAAAAATATTATTTTGCTTTTAGGGACATTGACTTTTAATTTCCATATATCACAATATTCCTTTAAAGCGTCTTATTGTTTTTGTAGATCTGCTTACATAGATTGGCATCAAAATCTGAGTGGTGCTCTTAATATATTCATTAATGACGAAGTCATCGCCACAAGCTTTGCCATTCTTAAGATTTTTGATGCATTTAAAAATTTCATTTTCCGTAATAGGACTGTTTAATAGTGAATGATGTTCGTTATTCTCATCTATAATAATTCCTTCACCAGCGTCAGGATCTGACGAATTTAAATTTTTGAAAAATTCAAAAAGTATATCAACAGGAATATTATTCCTTTTTTTTTTCTTTATACGAGTTCAATATCTTCCAACATTCTTTAAAATTACTATTTTTTAAAACATTCATCTTTTTTCTTATGGCTTTTTTATGCTTATTAATAGAAATGTTCATTTGCCTCTTATATTCACGTTCTGTATTCTTCATCTCCTCTCTTTTTAAACATGTTTTATTGTATTTATATCTTCTTTTTGATATTCGAAAGCACCGCCTTTTTTCCCAACATATTTGGTCAAACCAAGGTTTAATAACTTTTTTTCGACATTTCTTTTCATGTCGTTTATAAGTGAAAGATCCAAAAACCTTTTCGGCTGAATCCAACATTAAACCATTTACAGATTCAACTACTTTATTAATATTTTCTTGAGCCAGAATACTGGTAACCAACATAGTTAAATCATTATTTAATTGATCGATTTTATTTCTATCGATATTTCTCAAAAATTCGGCTTCTGTTTCACAATCCCATTTTTTGAAGCATTTTCTTTCATGACTGCCAAATCGTTTATCAAAATGTCATCGCATTCGACGATGTTATCAATCGAGTTGAAGACTAGCTTACAGTTCAGAGGCGAATGAACATCGGAAAAAAGAACGGAAAAATCAAGTACAGACATATTTACAACACATGATAACAAATTATATGTACAAATAAAATAGTCAACCGCACTAGACTGGCGACAAGTAAGTAAACCTTCTTTATCGCCATCAACCCTTCCGTTTAAAATAAACAGATTGTTATTGCTGCACATTTCTAAAAGTAGATTTCCAAAGTGGTTTTTTGTCTTGTCGCAACTTTTTCTAATACGTGACGTATGAAACTTGTGTAAATTATTTGAAAAATCAATATTAAAATTATCTGATGTGTCATGATTGGTATTTGTTATTTCAAAGAAGTCCAAGTTGGCAGCAGTTCTGCTGTTTAAATCACCTGTAACCAAAATAGACTCATGGTTGGCGGAAAATTTTATAAATTCTTGTTCAAGTATATTTATTTAATCTGGTACCTTATAAGTAGAATTTTCGGGTGGTATGTACACTGTACCAATCATAACATCTTGTTCTGTTTTTAAATAATTGGCTGAAATTTTAACCCAAAATACTAAATTACTCTCGGATTCTATTGTTTGCCCATAATTTTCTAATTCATTTTTAAATCCAAATGCAATACCACCTGATTTGACTTTTGATTTAGTTTTTCTATTTTTTCAATTTAAAAGTATAACCTGGTATATCAACATTATCAAAATCTTCAGTGTTTGTTTCTGTCAAGGAGATAAAGTCATTACATTTAATGAGTTCTATAAATTCGGGATATTGCATTCTGTTCATAATCCCACAACAATTGAGCAACAATATATTTAAGTTTGGGAGGTATTGACATTTTCTTCGTCCATTTTTATCCACTCGTATAGAGCCTCAAATTGCTTTGCGACACTTGACTACAGTTCAGTTTAATGTCCAATACCCCCGGGTTGCAGGTCGATTGTTATGGTCCCTGGATTTTACGTATATTATGAATGAAAGAATATATCACACAAATTTAGAAAATAAATCTGAAAATGTCATTTTCTATTACTAAATCAGACAAATTATCTGGGCGGAATGTCCCACAACTAAGCATAAATTGAAGCATCTACGAATTATCCATAATTACACATCATATATAGCAAATAATTGACTTATCTGAGGAGCGAAAAGTTTTACGTCTCCATCTTACATTCGTATTCTCTCGTCCCTCAGTTGAAATAACATTGGTAATAATCACCTTGTATTTCCTAAATTTATATATGATTGATTTTTGTTCGCTTAACATCCAGTGCAACTGTTTCATGCTTTTTTTTTATTTATGTAGAAATTGCCGATTCAGCAGAATATCAAAACTATCAATGTTTTTTTTCTCTGGTTGATTTGAATGCAAAAATCTAAGTTTACAAGCAAAAACAAATATGTTACTTTGTATGAATATCTGACTGGACGTTTTTAAAAAGACACATTTGAATGAATGAAAACCTCATTTCATGACGCGACACAGTAGTTGTTGTTAGGTTAACATTATATGTTAAACGATGATGACTGATGTACCCATATTTTGACTATTTTATTTATTGTGTCTGTTTATTTAACGCATCAATGTAAAAATATCGGAAATTGATGAGACTGTCATTAAAGTGAGAGGGTTAGCGCTATAGAACCAGGTTTAATCCACCATTTTCTACATTTGAAAATGCCTGTACCAAGTCAGGAATATGACAGTTCTTGTCCATTCGTTTTTTATGCGTTTTGTTATTTGATTTTGCCATGTGATTATGGACTTTCCCAATTGATCTTCCTCTAAGTTCAGTATTTTTGTGATTTTACTTTTTAATTAATGAACTTTCCAACGAAAGACTCCTTTTTGTGACCGAGATATCATGAGAGGCATTAAGTGAAACGATGATAAAGTTTGTTATTGCAACATTCATACATATCATACATGTTCTTATAGAAATAAATTGCAATGTTTATTTTGGTTAGATTCATTATTTATTACTTAACATTTAAAGAGCAATAACTGATATCTTTGCTAGAATCCTCAAATTTACCTTTTTCAAAATTGAAATTCATTTCGATGTTTTCTCTTGCGTCTGTGTTCTCTAGGTTGTTAAATGACACGTTTTCGTTATAATATTTATAGGAATCACTGTGCGAAATTAACGAACTAGCGTGTTTTACAAAATTGAACAGAAAAGTCTAATTTTGTTTTTCTAATATTTCCGATAATACATAAAGGACGTTCTAGGCATCCATGGTCTTTTGAATGAATTTCAAAATATAACATAATTCAACACGCAATTTGTTTACGCTGTATTAGTTTAATTATTCATAAGTTCATTCTGTCGAATAAAAAGATGTGAACAAGCAATACAAAAGAAGAAAATAAAGATCAATAATGACAATTCTTTTAAAACACGTACGAACTAGTTGGCCAACAAAACTTTTGTTTTCTAGTTTTAATCGCTATAAACCAATTACGTGCTGACGAGCGCAATGTATAAAAATGTATCTTATGTTTACATACACATTAAAGAAGACTTGATGATTGATATTATCGTAATTGGTTGATTAATTGATCGGTGTTTAACGCCTCTTTCAACCCTATTGTGCTTTTGGTGACGGTAAGATTTTATTCAAGGAGCAAGCCGGAGTACCCGGAGAGAACCACCAACCTTCGATAGGAAAAATGACAATCCTAGTAACTAAGATTAAAGACAAACGCACTGCCCTGTATGAGATTTGAACTGACAACCTCAGTGTTGACTGGCAAGTGATACAGTAGTTGAATACTTAGAAAACACGGCCACCGAGGCCCCCCCCAAAAAAAACAACTATTAATCGCGTTTGTTCGAAGCGCTTTTATTATCAATTATATAAATCGCTCAAACAACAACATTTGAAAGCCACTGATTTATTTATGAAACCTAAACATGTGAAGAGAATACGACCGAAAGGGGGAAAAAAAAGCAAAATTCGTCCATTAAAGGTCAACTTTGGCTGAGAGAGTTGCTACTTGAGTGTTGTTTTTTTTTTAAATAATTCCTAATTTATCACCTGAGAATGTACAAAAAGCTGAATAAAAGTAATATTATGTTTTTCTCTTCATGCTTGATTTGGTTAGGAAAGATTTATTTAATATCCTTTCAAATAGTGGCTTTCTTTAAAAGTCGAGTACATTCGAATAAGGAACATAGCATAAAACAATAAATGGTGTAGGCTATTCCTTTTTGCACCCTATTGTTCATACAGTTTTTCACTTATTTTCAAAACTACTGATCAACGCTAAAATTTCAGTTTTTTTAAATTGAACACCAAATCTGTCATAATGGAAAGTACCTTCTTCAATTGCAAAGTCAAAAGCTGAAACATGTTAAACGAATTGAAAACAATTATCATATTCCTAACCTGGTACAGGCATAATTTCTTTTTCTGAAACAAAGATGAATTCTACACATTTTTTTGAAAAGTGCAAATTTAACAAAGACTTATAGGGGAAATCAATGGTTGTATTACACCTAAAAGTGGCACAGTTTTAGCCGTAAATGGATCATATTTTCTGCATTTTGGTCGGATTTTTGTCTCTTTGACACATTTCCATTTCCATTCTCAATTGTTTGTCTCTACTTACAGAAATGCAACCTTAAACTGGAAATCAAAAATGATTACTACGGTATCGTATAGCTACTTAACAATACAAACAAATTTATGGTTTGTGAGAGATATCAACCAAAATTTTAAAAAAAGCAATGTGGTAAGTAAACCTGTAATATGATTTGATTATTTCAGCTTGAAAATGCAAAAAAAGTTACCTGTACGAATGTTTTATCCTACCTTTATCTCAGAAAAATAATATTTGCAAAAATACACCCTTATCATTTTGAGGGAAAAGTACCATTGGAAAATAAATTCTGGCTTATGGATGTTGTTTATTATTATCGAATTTACATATAAGTAGTTTATGATAAGGAAATACGAGTTAACTTCGCCGCGATGTGCTGGTGCGGCGTAACGCAATCACCAATCAATCTACCTCAAACAACTTTTAAAAAAAAATGAAATTGTCTCGTTTCTCATAGATTCTGATACAATAATAATTTACGGAGAAGTATTTGTGGCTTTAATCTTCAATGCAGGGAAATATATTTGTGGCTTAATCAGAACATTGTCGATTATTAATGGAAAAAGTATCCTTAATCTCATTGGATCTTCTGCCTTAATTTAGTTTTTGTATTTTAAATTTCACTAATTTCCAATGAATGATTTTCATGCGTGTTTCGGATAAATGTTTATTTTTCTTTTTTTTTCTTAGTAATAGCATATAACAACAAAAACAATAACAAAATGTAAGGATTTGTTTTCAAGGATATACTACTTCCTGCAATATAATATGGACTGCTAAAGTAGGACTATCACATTTCAGTAAATTTAGATGCATCAGATGGTACATTATTTACCTGTATAAATACTTGGTATTCGCCAAACTCAATATGTCATTAGATGTGACTACTTTGCAAATTTAAGGTAAGAAATACATATTATCGATATAAGATCTTTGTTTTAATCTTCTAGCCTTAGCATTAGTAGACTAATGTATTGACTATAATAAATAAAAAGTTAATATAGAAAATGAAATGTTATTAAATTACATGCAGGTAAACGCCGAACACTTAATACATACTTCTTTATAAGGCAGCGAACTATATCATTTATCTTTCGGCTATGAACCTCGAAAAAGGAATTCACTTGAGAATCCTACTTTTAAACAGTAGGTTTTTTAAATATAAGTATATATACCATATTTCACAGAGAACAGAACGTCAAATATATGTTTTAGCTTTTTTTGTTTTGTTTTTTAAGAAATTATATTGATCGTATACATAAAACTTTCAATATAATGGATGTTGCGCTTTTAGAAGATCAGTATATTTTGACATTTGTTCATCTGAAGAATACCGTCTCTTATAAATATAAAGTAAAAAGAATGTGAATTTAAATTATACCTTCTAATTTATAACCATAGGAATATATTACCTAAGCTGTACATGCTGTATTTCAAAAACGTTGTCGGAAGTTTGTGTCGTAATTGCTCTTCTAGTTCACTTCGTTCTATATTTGTCCTTTTATTTAAAGATTTGTCAGTCGAGTTCCGCTGAAGAATCTTTTGTAGACACAATTTTTCTCCTGGCATCAATTATGAGTTATTTCTTGCAAAGACAGCAACAAATATATACAAAAAAGCAAATATAAAATATAAAAATAACACATTTATATCAACGGTTTACTTTTTTTTTATTTTAAATTGCTTATCTTACATTTTAATTTTACATAATATTTATATAAAATATATTAATATTATTCAATGAATTCATTTAAGAATGATTGCTGTGCTACTTGCTTTTTGTGCTATGCATGTTGGAGTTGGCGGACTAGATGTTTGTCTGGCGAAAACAGAAAAGAGTCATTTAAGTGACTTAAGAACCCAGTTGAAAGGTTTCACAAAGACAATCGATGACTTGGAAAAGGGACTCAAAGGTCAATACTAGTCTTAATATATAAAGGTTGCGTTACATACGAAGTTATCTTGAACTCAATGACTAAACTAAAATAAATCATTTAATAGTCAGTCAGTTTACTATCCTTGACAATATGAATGTGCACATATACTACGTGTAAAATATCTAGTTCTAAATCAGTCATATCTTAAAGGGTCTTTGATAAATTTTATAGAGATTTTTAAACATCAGTTACAAATGTATCTGTATAATGATCGCATATTTATATATAATCGGTTAATAAATCTTCATTGACTGTGAATTCGAAGTCTAACATGTTCGTACACACCGGCGGAGTATCGAAACTAAAAGGTAAAACACTATATAAAACGAACGCAAAAGGATATTATATAGATGAGATGCTCAGAAAAACAACAACACCTTAAAAATTTATATAGACCATATCAGCAATTCTGTTGGTAATAATATGTATCCGATCATTAATTAGAATTAATTCTCTTCGAACTATTTCAGGAAAACATTTTTCTGGAAATGACGGTTGTAAGAAAGGCTGGGACCGTTTTAGAGATTATTGTTACTATTTTAACAAAGACAAAAAACGTTGGTTTGATGCTGAAGTAAGAAAGAATGTTTCATTAATTTATTTATAGACGTTAAGGACGTTATGTCTTTTGCCATTTTGTTACTATATAAATGTTGTGCTCAGTACCATTTTGACAAATTAAGCCGTTTTCCAGTTAATTCTACAGTGTATTCTAATGTTGTTCTTTCACGCAACTGTCGTTACGTCCTATGCATGTTTTCGTTGGTTACTGTTTATCACAAGTGTAGAACTTTGTTACAAATAGGGTAAACAAGACCATTAAATGCTTTTGTCCTTAGCATTAGTAAAAAGTTGAAAAAAAAGAATAAATTATTTAAATGGAAACAAACATCAAATAGCTTAAATGTTATTTTGTTGTATTGTTTTGTTAAAACAAAATTACATTGTTACATGCATACTGATAAATGATTTCTTACTAATATTTTTAAAACATTTCTATAGTTTTGCATTTCTTTTTAGAGGTATTGTCGAGCAGAAAGCTCATCTCTCGTCAATATTAATGATGATAATGAAAACAACTTTGTAATGACGAAATCTAAAGGTAATACATATTATATATATATATCTTTCTCTTCTTCTCTTTTATGATTGTTTTGTTTATAATAACCATTTGGAAACAAATAAACAAATTCGTTTGTTACATTATTTGCGCAAAATGATATGATGCGATATAATTTTTATAATAATTTGTGTTTATCAGAAGCAAACATGGGGTATATATGGACTGGAGCATATAACGGCGATGCAGGGAAGTGGATATGGGCGTCAACCTTTGAACCAGTCAAATATTTCAAATGGTACCCTAATGAACCAAATAATAATAAAGGGCGTGTAGTTTGTGTATTTCTGTACCCAAATGTTGGAGGAAAATGGTACGATCATGATTGCCAAACCCCGTTAAACTTTGTATGCAAAAGACATGTTGTAAGTGCACAAAATTAATTAGTAGGACACAAAGATATCCTGTTTTTGACATCGATATGTTTTTTTTTAACAGTTTTGATTTCAATCATTTCGAAATAACGTCAAACATTTATATAGTAACGATACAAGCTTATAGAAACACCATAGGAGCATCACAGAACAATTACTTTTAAACAAAGAGAGGACACACATACATAAAATTGAGAATGGAAATGGTGAATGTGTCAAAGAGACAACAACCCGACCATAGAACAGACAACAATAGAAGGTCACTAACAGGTCTTCAATGCAGCGAACAATTCCCGCACACGGAGGCGTCCTTCAGCTGGCCCCTTAACAAATATATATACTAATTCAGTGATAGTGAACGCCATACTAAACTCCAAATTGTACACAAGAAACTAAAATTAAAATTAATACAAGAATAACAAAGGCCAGAGGCTCCTGACTTGGGACAGACGCAAAAATGCGGCGGGTTAAACATGTTTATGAGATCTCAACCCTCCCCCTATCCCTCTAGCCAATGTAGAAAAGTAAATGCATAACAATACGCACATTAAAATTACCCATTTAAATCCAAGACACGGGTCTTTACAAGTAACTTAAAAAAATGAAATTAAACATAAGTATTAATGTTTTATCTATGGATATTACTGTTCATAGAAGATCAAGCAGCTGCATGATTATTTATTAAAGATAAGTTTAATATATATCTTTTCTTTCAATTGTAGAGCAATGGCTGCCCAACGACAAAGAACTAACTGATAGTGAACGAAATAAAATGTGTTACACTATGACCGTTTTTTTACATAACATCTATATATTTGAAGGAAAGATACATAATATGGGTTTGCTCTTTACGTTTATTTCCTAAATTGTTTTTTGCGTTATCCAAATATTTGAATGTTCCAGATGAAAAAATGGCCTCTACATTTTCGTTGTCCCTATTGACATCATATCTTGTCCTTAGTAATTGATATTCAATTTTCGTTACCAAGTATGACCTGAACAAGAAATACACCGAGTGTCTAGCAAGAAGATGGACCTGCTTACTCTGTCGAAGTACTTGGCTTGAACATATAAACTAACGGGATACGTGTTTTTTCAAACGACTCAAGCTTTTTATTACAAATTCTCTTGTTTTTTGTATCAGGTTCTTTTGATGTTGATTTATGCTTCAGTCTTCTCTTATCTAGTTTTACAATGCGTCCATATGGTCTTCCTTGATTCACATAAAAGGATGTTTGGGATCCAATTAAATAAGTTTTAAAAAACGCAGCATATGATACTCGATTGTCCTTACCTGTGGCCTCTAATTTGATCTATTTTCTTTGTCAGGGCCTTTAAGATATCGCTGGTGTTGATAATTTCCGGTATTATTGTAGAAAACGCGGTATATCTAAATGCGTTTTTGGTGTGTTGCATTGTATGATCTTATGCTTTATTCGTGTTAATGTTCTCAATTATTTTCGAAGTATATTGCTATTGGAACTATAAATGATAAACTGTAAATTCAAAAGTTATTGCGATGTTTTATTATAACGAGAAATACGACAGGATTATTATCGCAATAACTTATACTCGAATTTTGAAATTTTGTATATTAATTAATCAGGATTTTTCTCAACATCGCAAGAATTTAAATTGAATTTTACACTAAAATGACAAAATCGCAATAATAAATGCACTCAATAATTTCCAAATATACAGTAACTAAAATATAAACAAGGATATACGTAATATGTGAAATGTCTTTACAGATTTTCGCTGTAAAATGAATAAAATTGAACATAATATTGGTGAAATAAAAGCTTTGAAGCATAAAGTACATTCTGTAGGCATAAGAATTTACATAAATATGTGCCGCCCATGACAATAAATTTGATTCATTTAATATTCATTTAATATTCACAACTAAGTTTGATTTTTATATTGCCAGTAGAATCTCAATTTTGAAAAAAGATAAAAACAAAATATTTAACACCTTCCTTTGTTCATATTCATTTTAAACATTAAATTAAATTTAAGTCAATAAATGCATAAGCAACAAAGCAAGAAAAAACTATCGATGTGGGAAATAGTTATAGGCAAATTTATTGTGTAAAAGTATTATATTTTAGATTCCGGTTAATCAACTGTAAAGGACCTTCCAAATAAAAATCTCGTGTACAAAATAAGTGTCACTATTTTTAGCATTTAATGTTGTGAGCGAAGTCAAGTTCAATGTTCAACTATGCAATGTAGATCACTGACATGTGTATCGTCGTCCCATGGCAATTTTTTTTTTTAAATCTGTAAAGATCACTGTGCTAAATACAACACACACGTTTACATTCATTGTGCGTAAATGAATATTATGCAACGACGAGTTGATGCAGCTATAGAAGTATTCCTGTTGTAGCTGAAATGTATTATTTATCCTAAAGTAATGCCAACAAATCGTTAAAGAAATCACGGGCTTTGGGCTTTGATAAATTGTTAAAACATCACAGTTATACAGAGTTTTTTTTCTAAACGCCTTGAGATATTGGTCTGATTTTTGGTATTAAAAACTACATATTTCCAATATATACAATCAGTACTTTCTTTTAGACAACCACTGACATCGTACCTGTTGTCAATTGTAAAATTATAGAAAAGATATATTATTAGTTAAATAGCCGATAGGCGGCTAGTATCTTTAATCCTTTCGATTTTTTTCATATCAGCTGTTGAGAGCCTGTATTAGTTTTTTTTTCTTCATATTCATTTTGTTTTGGGCTTTCAAATATTTTTTCAAACTTTTTTTCCTTAAATATATTTGTGGATTTTTGAATCAAATACAAAAGTTTCTTTTATAATATTTTACTTCCCCATGGGGATTTTCTAGATTAAGTTTGCTGTAGCAAATCTGAATTACCATACATCCTATAACTTGACCTAAGACTATCTGGCTGTTAGGTTCGGGTCTTTGTGTCTATAGTCGCCGTCGCGTAAAATCGGTACCATGATTTTGGTTGAAACATATTTAAACTAACAACTGCATTCATTCAAAATACCGTTTACAAATAGCAGAATCAAATATCATTCCAAAAATCCAACTACTGGCCTACCTTTTATTGTGTTTGCACTGTATAACCCTGACCTTAACATAATCCAAGATTATTTGTCTGATGGATTCCGACATTGTTATTACCAGAAAGAGGGACGAAAGATACCAAAGGGACAGTCAAACTCATAAATCTAAAACAATCTGACAACGCCATGGCTAGAAATGAAAAAGACAAACAGAAAAACAATAGTACACACGACACAACATAGAAAACTAAAGAATAAACAACACGAACCCCACCAAAAACTAGGGGTGTCGCTGTTGAGTTCTATGTGCTGTCTATTTTCTCGGGTCTCTCGGAGCTTTTCATAATCTTTATTGTTTAAATGCAAAATGCAATCAATGACAATGATATTACCGGAGAGTAACGTAAAAAAGGGATCCTCATAGAAACTAAGATGGCGGTTTTACAATGTAAATTATCTTGAAAAATAAACAATAAAAGGTAGGACAGTTGTGAATATTTGGAAAGGACTTTTCTTCCGCAAATGGAAAAAAAATCATCTCGAGTGAATGCGGCTGATATCTAAAATATTTTCTACAAAATCAGGATGCCAATTTTATGTGACGGCGACTATACTACTGTCGTTCTTATAGCTGGAATAATTTGGGTCAAATTTTCCTATTTATTCTTTGTCACCGCAGCAAAGGTCGTATCTAGATCTATTATTTGAGGTAAAGGAACTTACTTTGAAATATAAATTTTTGAATCATGCAAAATCGCGAAGAAAATAGTTTTGTTAAACAAGATAAAGGAGTCTGTATCGGTTTAATAAAAAAATATCACTAATATTGTGTTGTCTATTATTGTAACGTAAAAATGAATAAGCTTTAAGAGTTTTTTTATTAGATAATACAGCTGTTCCTTAAATCACGCCTTTTTTTTTTTGGGGGGGGGGGGGTATATATATGAAATAGATGTTTTATTTTGTTTCCAAACTGGTCAAAAGATATGTTTCGTCTGATAGAGACACAACTTGGGAAGGTTACCAGTACAAATGCTGATGGTAGGCTGTGTACTTAAAATCTGAGTAAGAAATAAAGTATATGAAAGGCATGGATATGTTGAAAATGGGCATTATTTTTTGACTCTGGAATAAAAAAAAGTACTGCATATCAACTGTTCATTCTATGATGTATTTTTTACGAAACTGTATAGCAAAAGTCGCGCAGTTTAAGTTGTGAAGGGAGTTCCTATGGGAAATTGCATTGTGTTTACAAGGAATGCAACCTATATTGGCTGAAAAAGAGAACATATAGAATTTCACTAAATTAGGTTTATATCAGAAATAACTCTAATATTAAGTTAAATGAATATTTCCTGAAGATTGATAAAAACGTTGGCCGTACCTATTATAACTCAGCATAAATTCACAGCATAGTCTACTCAAAGCCCACAATGCAAAGTAAATTTATTATTTATGCATATTTGTAATTTAAGTTGTTTAGAACTGCTTATTACTACTCTTCGCATTCATTCAAGATTATAGATCCTTGATGACTATGTTGCTTGTGTGTTTTTGTCCTGTCGATAACCCAAAAGTAAGCCGTAACACTTTTTGTGCATTTGTGTGACCGCGTCATAAAATAATATAAGCTAGACATACAGAAATACTTCTATGAAACTGACAATAATGTGTTCTATTCTTTATATGTTCTTAATATTCCATATTCACAGTTACAGCAGAAGTATTTTGCAAATGTGAGGCCAATGGGGAAAATAGAGAAAATACTTACCAACTAGGTCATAAAACAGACAATTTAACCTGTAAATGCTATTATTTCATTATTATAAAGGTTTTTTTGTTAAGATACCTGTGCTTGGAAACAAAATGTTAGCAGTCAATTTATAAAACTTTTAGTGAACGCATATATCGGACTGGAACTTCATACATACAAATTTTGCAAACATGGTATTGTTTAAACACTTCTTTAATATAGTAAGAAAGATGGTTAGAGATGATATTGTGACAACATTTTCAAACTAATCCTTTGATGAAGATATAGTGAACTTTTATTATAGAATAGGTATACAGTAAGATGTGGACTGGAGACAAAGGGCGGATTATATACTTAATATAATCTTGAATATTAAAATGGTGAACTACTTATCTATACATTTAAAGAATGCTGAAATATTTTCAATTTGGAATCAGAATAATTTCAAACAAGTTCTATATATTAATGTCAGAAAAGATGCACATAGCGTAAGCTGACAATAATTAAAAGAATTGTTTTCAAATTCCTTTAAAATTGAAACTGAGCTGGAGGTATAAAATGTAATGTAACAAAAAGTATATGCAGTGATTTTTTGGAAAGCTGAGATTCTGATAAATAAGGATTGATGTGAGAAAAAAGTGTAAATGTAAGTACAGGTTGCACGTTTTATATTACAAAATGTATGTACCAAGTCAGGAATATGACAGTTGGTACATGTGCTATCCATTTGTTTTATGTACTTGAGATTTTGATTATGGACACATTTTTGAATTTTCCTCGGATTTTTTTTTTTGTGTGATTTTGCTTTTTGTTAATACAGCTGTTTCATTTACCACGCCATTTTTTTGAGATATATATATATAATATTCATAGTTATTTTGTTCTTGTACGTACTGATTCCCCAATGTGATGTCTATGGTTCGTCGTATAGATAAATAAATTGGGAATGTTAACAGTATAAAAGCACATAATAGGCAGTGGATTTGAATTCTGAGTAAGACATATAGTGGAGGGAGGGGTAGTGTAGAATTTGAATAGAAGTTTCGGGCATATACATTTTGAAAATATGCCGCACAGCCCTATGTTTTGATCTTTGAATAAAAAGGAGTTCATGTCAATTTTCCATTCTAGGACATAATTTTAATTAGCTTCATAGTGAACGTGGCACAGTTTTAGCCGTAAATGGATCATATTTTCTGCTCTTTGGTCGGGTTTTTGTCTCTTTGACACATTCCCATTTCCATTCCCAATTGTATGTCTCTACTTACAGAAATACAACCTTAAACTGGAAATAAAAAATGATGACTACGGTATCGTATAGCTACGTAACAATAAAAACAAATTTATTGTTTGTGAGAGATATCAACCAAAATAAAAAATAAAAAGCAATTTGGTAAGTAAACCTGTTTTATGATTTGATTATTTCAGCTTGAAAATGGAAAAAAGTTACCTGTACGAATGTTTTATCCTACCTTTATCAGAGAAAAAGAATGTTTGCAAAAATACTTCAACACCCTTATCATTTTGAGGGAAAAGTACCATTGGAAAACAAATTCTGGCTTATGGATGTTGTTTATTATTATCGAATTTACATATAAGTATGATACGGAAATACGAGTTAACTTCGCCGCGATGTGGCTGGTGCGGCGTAACGCAATCACCAATCAATCTACCTCAAACAACTTTTAAACTAGAGGCTCTCAAGAGCCTGTGTCGCTCACCTTGGTCTATGTGCATATTAAACAATGGACACAGATAAATTCATGACATAATTGTGTTTTGGTGATGGTGATGTGTTTGTAGATCTTACTTTACTGAACATTCTTGTTGCTACAATTATCTCTATCTATAATGAACATGGCCCAGTAATTACAGTGGAAAATATTTTCTAAAAATTTACAAAAATTTATGAAAAATGCTAAAAATTAACTATAAAGGGCAATAACTCCTTAAGGGGTCAATTGACTATTTTGGTCATGAAACTTATTTGTAGATCTTGTTTTGCTGAACATTATTGCTGTTTACAGTCTATCACTATCTATAATAATATTCAAGATAATAACAAAAAACGGCAAAATTTCCTTAAAATTACCAATTCAGGGCAGTAAACTAACAACGGGTTGTCCGATCGATGTGAAAATATCAGGACAGATAGATCTTGACCTGATAGACAATTTAACCCTATCAGATTTTCTCTAAATGCTTCGGTTTTGAGTTATAAGCCAAAAACTGCATTTTACCCCTATGTTCTATTTTTAGCCGTGGCAGCCATTTTGGTTGGATGGCCGGGTCACCGGACACATTTTTTAAAATTAGATACCCCAAAGATGATTGTGGCCAAGTTTGGATTAATTTGGCCCAGTAGTTTTAGAGAAGATTTTTGTAAAAGATTACTAAAATTTACGAAAAATTGTTAAAATTGACTATAAAGGGCAACAACACCTAAAGGGGTCAACTGACCATTTCGATCGTGCTGACTTATTTGTAAATCTTACTATGCTGAACATTATTGCTGTTTACAGTTTATCTCTATAATAATATTCAAGATAATAACCAAAAACAGCAAAATTTCCTTAAAATTACCAATTCAGGGGCAGCAACCCAACAACGGATTGTATGATTCATCTGAAAATTTCAGGGCAGATAGATCTTGACCTGATAAACAATTAAACCGATGTCAGATTTGCTCTAAATGCTTTGGTTTTTTAGTTATAAGCCAAAAACTGCATTTTACCCCTGTGTTCTATTTCTAGCCATGGCGGCCATCTTGGTTGATTGGCAGGGTCACCGGACACATTTTTTTAAACTATATACCCCAATGATGATTGTGGTCAAGTTAGGTTTAATTTGGCCCAGTAGTTTCAGAGGAGAAGATTTTTGTAAAAGATTACTAAGATTTACGAAAAAATGGTTAAAATTTGACTATAAAGGGCAATAACTCCTAAAGGGGTCAACTGACCATTTCGTTCATGTTGACGTAGTTGTAAATCTTACTTTGCTGAACATTATTGCTCTTTACAGTTTATCTCTATCTATAATAATATTCAAGATAATAACCAAAAACAGCAAAATTTCCTTAAAAATACCAATTCAGGGGCAGCAACCAAACAACAGGTTGTCCGATTCATCTGAAAATTTCAGGACAGATACATCTTGACCTGATAAACACTTTTATCCCATGTCAGATTTGCTCTAAATGCTTTTGTTTTTGAGTTATAAGCCAAAAACTGCATTTTAAACCTATGTTCTATTTTTAACCATGGCGGCCATCTTGGTTGGTTGGCCGGGTCACGCCACACATTTTTAAAACTAGATACCCCAAAGATGATTGTGGCCAAGTTTGGTTTAATTTGGCCCAGTAGTTTCAGAGGAGAAGATTTTTGTAAAAGTTAACGACGACGACGACGACGACGACGACGACGGACGACGGACGACGGACGACGGACGCCAAGTGATGGGAAAAGCTCACTTTGCCCTTCGGGCCAGGTGAGCTAAAAAAAATGAAATTGTCTCGTTTCTCATAGATTCTGATACAATAATAATTTTCGGGGAATACGTATTTGTGGCTATCTTCAATACAGGGAAATAGTTTTGTGTCCCAATCAGAATAATTACGATTTTTAATGGAAAAAGTATTCTAAATCACATAGGATCTTCTGCCTTAATTTAGTTTTTGTATTTTAAATGTCACTAATTTTCAATGAATGATTTTCATGCGTTTTTCGGATACGTATTTATTTGTCTTTTTTTCGTAGGAATAGGATATAACAACACAAACAATTATCAAAATGTTAGGATTTGTTTTCAAGGATATACTACTTCCTGTTATATAATATGGACTGCTAAAGTAGGACTATCACATTTCAGTAAAATTAGATGCATCAGATGGTACAGTATTTACCTGTATAAATACGTTGTATTCGCTTAAACTCAATATGTCATTAGAAGTGCCTACTTTGCAAATTAAGGTAAGAAATACATGTTATCGATATATAAGATGTTAACTTTTTGTATCTATTTTGTTATCTTCTAGCCTTAACATTAGTAGACTATATATATTGATTATAATTAAAAAAAAGTTAATAAAGGAAATGAAATAAATACTTCTTTATAAGGCAGCGAACTATATCAATTATCTTTCGGCTATGAACCTCGAAAAAGGAATTCACTTGAGATTACTTCTTTTAAACAGTAGTTTTTTTTTAATGTATATATAAACCATATTTCACAGAGAACAGAACGTCAAATATATGTTTAGAAAATAATAAATATGAAAATATGAATGCTTTCAATACAACTTTGTGTTTAATAAGAAATTATATTGATCGTCTACATAAAACATGTCTTGAAATTTTCTATATAATGGATGTTGCGCCTTCATAAAATTAGTATATTTTTACATTTGTTTATCTGAAGTATATCGTCTCTTTTAGTCTTTTTACCTTAGCCGTATTTAGCACAACTTTTTAGAATTTTGGATCCCCAATGCTCTTCAACTTTGTACTTGTTTGGCCATATAAATATTTTGATATTAGCGTCACTGATGAGTCTTAAGTAGACGAAACGCGTGTCTGCCGTGCTAAATTATAATCCTGGTACTTTTGATTTGATATTTAATATAAAGTAAAAGGAATGTAAATTTAAATTGTACCTACCCATTGTATTAATAACCATATGAATAGATTATATAAGCTGTACATGCTGTATTTGACAAACATTGTCGGAAGTTTGTGTTCTAATTGATCTTCTAATTTGTTTTGTTCTTTATTTGTCCTTTTATACATTTATTTGTCAGTCGAGTTCCGCTGAAGAATCTTTTGTAGACAAAACGCGCTTTTTGTATACACAATGTTTCTCCTGGCATCAATGATGAGTTATTTCTTGCGAAGACAGCAACAAATATATACAAAAAAGCAAATACAAAATAAAACTTTACACATTTATATCAACGGTTTACTTTTTTTCATTTGACATGGCTTATCTCACATTTCACTTTTTCATAACATATATATAAAAGTTTTATTCAATAAACTCATTTAAGAATGATTGCTGTGCTAGTTGTTCTTTGTGCTATTCATGTTGGAGTTGGCGGACTAGATGTTTGTCTGGCAAAAACAGAAAAGAGTCATTTAAGTGACTTAAGAACCCAGTTGAAAAGTTTCACAAAGACAATCGATGACTTGGAAAAGGGACTCCAAGGTCAGTACAAGTTTTTTTTTTAGCTCACCTGGTCCTTTAAGGGCCATGCGAGCTTATGCCGTCACTTGGCTTTCGTTGTTGTCGGTCGTCGAGTGTCGTGCATCGTTTTGATTATCGTCGTAAACTGTTTTAAAAATATTCATTCCTGAAATATATAATATAATATATACATATTTCTGTAGTTCCAATAACAAAGCGTGCAATTTGTCATGAATTAGGCTATTTATTTTCGTTTTTTTTTGTCATATAGCTCTTCGATTGTTTCGGTACTTTTACATCCCTCGGATTTTAAATGTTTGGCTTTGAACGTTCCTGATCAAGGTTAATTCAAGAAAGCGTTTCGGACGCATGAAATTATTAAACATGTTGTCTTCAATTTTTTTCACTTTTGAAGCAAAATCATTGCCATCAGTTTTAAGCGCTATACAAACTTTACCTTTTACACTTTTATATCTGGTTGGTATGTTTATAAAACAAAAAGCAAAGTAATGCCCCTTACGTCCTATTTAGTTTTCACACCTGATTTAATGTTAAACTGACGTTCACTAAGGTAATTTCCGTAAGAAGCAATCAAAGTTTGACCTAAAACTGTATTAGATATATGTTTGGTCAGATTGGAATTAATATTAATCTTTACCTGTCATCATGATTGAAATTTAATCATGCATTTGATTTACCCCCAAGATATGAATTGTTTATTGGTAGGTAAACATATTAAGGTTGGATTACATACGAAGTTATCTTAAACTAAACAATTAAACTAACATAAAACATGTAATAGTCAGTGTACTATCTTCGACAATATAAATGTGAACATACAATACTAGTAGAATATCTAGTTCTAAATCAGTCATATCTAAAATGGTCTTTGATAATTTTAATAGAGATTTATAAATTCAGTTACCAACCCATAGTGTTTTAAAAGACAATACAAAACTACCAACTTGTATATTAAACTAAAGGTTTTAAAGTTATATTATTTCATGCAAGATAAATAGCGTTTTATAGCTCAACTCCTCACCATTGCTAATGTATATTACATAAATGACGTACTACATATAAAGAAAAAAGAGAAAAAAACTAGTAGAGAAAAATCAAATTGTTCTCTAATGCATTTATGTAATACAAAAAACACACTTGCACAATTAAACAATTATAAACAATATATTACTGAAAAATTCTCGCAAGCTTTAAAAGGAAGCTAAACGTGTATTTTTGTAATACAAAAAACACACTTGCACAATTAAACAATTATAAACAATATATTATTGAAGAATTCTCGCAAGCTTTAAAAGGAAGCTAAACGTGTTTACCTCCTGATTTATGAACCTTGCCGATCTTCACTCAAATTTTGACAAATTTTCGTCTGTGTGTATGTATGGATACAAATGTATCAGTATAATGATTGCATTCATATAATGAGTTGATAAACAGTCATTGACAGAGAACTTTGAAATGTTCATAAACAACGGAGGAGTTTCGAACTAAACGGTTAAACACTACATAAAACGAAACCAAAAGTATATTATAAGACAATAACAATCAAAACCAAGGAGTAAACAAAGACTCACAAAACCAAAGGACATTTACATCAACAGTTATAAATAATAATTAAGAAACAACACGAACTCCACTTAAAACCACAATAAAACGGAGAAGAACACCCTAAAAATATATAAAGACCATATCTACAATCCTGTTGATAACGATATTTATCCGATCATTAAGTTATAGATAATGCATATGTTTAGGTTTTTCTTGTCGTAGAACACACCCCGAGGTAAAAATATTACTGTAACTGCATGAAGTAAGACATAAATGTATTGTTACCATCCGATAACGATGTATGACAAATACAAGACACATTGTAAGTAATATTTTGTACCACTTAGCTTATGAAAAGGGGGAATATGTTTTTTTTTCTTCTATTTGTTATGTTATTTCTATCGCGGAAAAGTGGTTATTTTTTTTACCAATTTTACTAAAATCGAATGAAAAATTCAGAAAGATTGTTTTTTGAATAGCATTATATTTTATTAAAAGATAATCAGGATATAATTATATACCCTCCGCACCCGACCCTTTCGTGAGTTACGTGAATGTTATTCAATAGAATATTATCTTATTAGTTGATAATTTGATAAAGTAAAAGGTATACATAAATTTTAAAAAGTTAAGAACTGACACGAAGACGAATATAAACACATGTAGGTCACAGTATGATTTCCTATTCAGTGTGTATCGTTCTGCACATGCATGAAATATTTGCCACTGGACGTTAAGCAAGCAACCAAAAATCAATCAACCTATTTAGTTTGACTCAACAAGATTTTCAAAATCTTACACACGAATATGTTAAATCTGGATTTATTTTATGAAAGTATACATTAAAATTCATCTGACATATATGATAATGTTTCTTTATTGTAGCGATAAATTAACAAAACTTCACGTTATTTGTTTCTAAATGACGGTTTCTTTTACACCCATCATGGATTGAACTTTAAAAAATAAATTTCCAAATCGGAAACAAAAAACTATAAGCCGAATAAAGTTTTGAAGTGAATCATAGATTGCATGTTTATCAAGGAAAATAATGACCTCACACAGGTCATTATGTTATGCCTTGGAACATATATTACTGAAACATGGTTTCGTCCGGTTTGATTCTGAAAAAAGAATGACCTGTCGTTCTGAAAGAAAATAACTCCATATAGGTATATAATTGGAATTAATTCTCTATGAAATATTTCAGGGAAGCATTTTACCGGAAATGGCGGTTGTAAGAAAGGATGGGACCGTTTTGGAGATTATTGTTACTATTTTAACAAAGACAAAAAAACTTGGTATGATGCTGAGGTAAGGAAGAATGTTTCATTGATTTATTGTACAACCGTTAAGGACGCTATGTCTTTTGTCATTTTGTGACTAATTAAGTTTTGTGCTCAGTACCATTCTGACAATTAAAGTCAATACCCGCTTAATTTAATAGTGAATTCTGATGTTGTTCTTTTACACGACTGTGTTTACGTCCTATGATTGCTTTCGTCGATCATAATTTTAGAATTTGAACGCAAATAGCGTAAACCAGACCATTCGTGTTTCATATCTATTTGTTCTCAAACAATCCATTCCCGATCTCTGTATTGATTACTTTACGGTAAGGATTTCTGCCCATAGAAGACAGTATGGTAATCTGTAGTTCTAAATGGTATTTTCCTTAGCGTTAGTTAAAAGTTAAACAAAAAACATAAGAATAAATAATTTAAAGGGAAAGAAACATCGAATACCTTATGTGTTTCTGTTAAACCGGATTATATTGTTATACTGATTAATGATTCTAACTTATGTTTTGAAAACATTTCAATAGTTTTCCCTTCTTTTTAGAGGTATTGTCGAGAAGAAGGCTCATCTCTCGTCGACATTAATGATGACAGTGAAAACAACTTTGTAATGACGAAATCTAAAGGTAATACATATTATATATATATATATATCTTTCTCTACTCTCGTTTATGATTGTTTTGTATATGATAGCCATTTGGAACCAAATAAATATTCCTTTTGTAACATTACTTGCCGCAAAACGATATAATGCGATATATTGATAATAAATTGTGTTTATCAGAAGCAAACATGCAGTATGCATGGACTGGAGCATATGATGGTGACGCAGGGAAGTGGATATGGATGTCAACCTTTGCACCAGTCAAATATTTCAAATGGGCACCTAATGAACCAAATAATAAAGGGGGTGTAGTTTGTTTACTTATGTACCCAAATCTTGGTGGAAAATGGAACGATCATAGTTGCCAAACCCCATTAAACTTTGTATGCAAAAGACATGTTGTAAGTGCACAAAACCTTAATTAGTAGGATACAAAGATATCCTGTTTTTGACATCGCAAATTGTTTTTAACAGTTTTGATTTCAATCATTTCGAAATAACGTGAAACATTTATAAAGTAACGATACAAGCTTATAGAAACACCATAGAAACATCACAGAACAATTACCTTTAAACAAAGAGAGGACACACGTACATAAAATTGAGAGTGGAAATGGGGAATGTGTCAAAGAGACAACAACCCGACTATAGAACAGACAACAACAGAGGGTCACTAACAGGTCTTCAATGCAGCGAAAAATTTCCGCACACGGAGGCGTCCTTCAGCTGGCCCCTAAACAAATATATATACTACATGTAGTTTAGTGATAATGAACGCCATACTAAACTCCAAATTGTACACAAGAAACTAAAATTAGAATTAATACAAGACTAACAAATGCCAGAGGCTCCTGACTTGGGACAGGCGCAAAAATGCGGCGGGGTTAAACATGTTTATGCGATCTCCTATACCTCTAGCCAATGTAGAAAAGTAAACGCATAACAATACGCACATTAAAATTACCCATTTAATTCAAGACAAGGGTCTTTACAATTAACTTAAAAAAAGGAAATTAAACATAAGTATTAATGTTTTATCTATGGATATTACTGTTCATAGAAGATCAAGCAGCTGCATGATTATCAATTAAAGATAAGTTTAATATATATGTTTTCTTTCAATTTTAGAGCAATGGCTGCCCAACGACAAAGAACTAACTAATAGTGAACGAAATAAAATGTGTTACACTATGATCGTTTTTTACATAACATCTATATATTTGAAGGAAAGATACATAATATGGGTTTGCTCTTTTCGTTTATTTCCTAAATTGTTTTTTGCGTTATCCAAATACTTGACAAGAATGTTCCAGATGAAAAAATAGCCTCTACATTTTCGTTGTCCCTATTGACATCATATCTTGTCCTTAGTAATTGATATTCAATTTTCGTTACCAAGTATGACCTTAACAAGAAATACATCAAGTGTCTAGCAAGACGATGGACCTGTTTACTCTGTCGAAGTACTTGGCTTAAACATATAAACTAAAGGGATACGTGTTTTCTCAAACAACTCAAGTTTTTTATTACAAGTTCTTTTGTTTTTTGTATCAGGTTCTTTTGATGTTGATTTATGCTTCAGTCTTCTCTTATCTAGTTTTACAATGCGTCCATATAGTCTTTCATGATTCACAAAAAAGGATGTTTGGGATCCAATTTAATAAGTTTTAAAAAAGGCAGCCTATGATACTCGATTGTACTTACCACGACATATGTTTGTCAATGGTATATCATTTTTGGGTAGAATTTAAATTTGCAATATTTTGCTGCGGCCTCTAATTTGATCTATTTTCTTTGTCAGGGCCTTTCAGATATCGCTGGTGTTGAAAATTTCCGGTAGTATTGTAGAAAACGCGGTATATCTAAATGCGTGTTTGGTGTGTTGCATTGTATGATCTTATGCTTTATTCGTGTTAATGTTCTCTTTATTTTCGCAGTATCTTGCTATTGGAACTAAAAATAATATACTGTAAATTCAAAAGTTATTGAGATGTTTTTATTATAACGTGAAATACGACAGGATTATTATCGCAATAACTTATACTCGAATTTTGAAATTTTGTATATCAATTAATCAGGATTTTTCTCAACATCGCGAAAATTAAAATTGAATTTTACACTAAAATGACGAAATCGCAATAATAAATACACTCAATAATTTCCGAATATACAGTAACCAAAATATAAACAAGGATATACGTAATATGTGAAATGTCTTTACAGATTTTTGCTGTAAAATGAATCAAATTAAACATAACATTGGTGAAATAAAAGCTTTGAAGCATAAAGGACATTCTGTAGGCATAAGAATTTACATAAACATGTGCCGTCCTTGACAATAAATTTGATTCATTTAATATTCATTTAATATTCACAACTAAATTTGATTTTAATATTGCCAGTAGAATCTCAATTTTGAAAAAAGATTAAAACAAAATATTTAACACCTTCCTTTGTTCATATTTGTTTCAAACATTAAGAATAAATTTTAAGTCAATAAATTACGGAAGCCGTAAGGGTACGGAAGCCGTAAGGGGACACACAAAACATTAGAAAATATTTTTTTTAATTCGAGATCACGATAAAACATTACCGTTTTACCGAGATCTCGATAAAAAATATATCGTTATCTCGATAAAACGAAATTGTTATATCGAGATCTCGGATTATTAAATCGTTATCTCGGATTATTAAATCGTTATCTCGGATTATTAAATCGTTATCTCGATTTATTATATCGAGATCTCGGATTATTATATCGAGATCTCGGATTATTATATTGTTATCTCGGTTTAATATATAGTTTCGTTTTCTCGAGATAACGATATAATAATCCGAGATCTCGATATAAGAGTTTCGTTTTCTCGAGATAACGATATAATAATCCGAGATCTCGATATAACAGTTGCGTTTTCGTTATCTCGATTTAATATATCGAGATCTCGATAAAAAATGTATCGTTATCTCGAGAAAACGAAACTCTTATATCGAGATCTCGGATTATTATATCGTTATCTCGAGAAAACGAAACACTTATATAGAGATCTCGGATTACTATATCGTTATCTCGATTTATTAAATCGAGATCTCGGATTATTATATTGTTATCTCGATTTATTAAAACGAGATCTCGGATTATTAAATCGTTATCTCGGTTAGATATATCGAGATCTCGATAAAAATATATCGTTATCTCAATAAAACGAAACTGTATTTCTGAATTCGTCATTTTGTTGTTATCTAACAAATACTCAAATTAATATCAGAAAAAAAATGCAAAGCATTCTTTAAAAATTCTAACTTAATTCATTCATTTATTTAGTTTCAGAGAATAAACTAGTGGATTTCCCTAACTATTTTTAACCGAAATTCCTTTGTACAATGTATGGACGACCTGAATACCAAAACATATATATAAGTATTAAAATGCTCAACGTATTCTTTATTTTTATTTTCACGTTACCTTTGCTGTTAATAGACCTCATTTGAAAGCCTATTAATAGAGGAACAAAATTATATAGTCAATATGTTCCGCAACGCATATTAGAGAAGTATTGAAGGACCTAAAAATAGAAATACGGCTGAACATTATGAAAAAGCTTATTTTAAATAATGAAATGAACTTCAGCGACCCGTCAGCCACACATTAAGGAAAACTTTATACACCATTTGAAAGCTTATTAAAAGAGGAACAAAATGATATAAATAGTATGTGCCGCAATGACAGTTAGAGAGGTTACTGAGGACCTAAATGCCAAAATACACGTGAATATTAAGAAATGGCCAATTTTGAATAATGGAATGGATGTTTGGAATATTGGAATAGACTGTCGCGACCCTTCAACCCCTAATTCCAAATATACAGTATACCTAATTCGAAAGCTTATTAAGATACCATTGTATCCCTCTTTCTATAAGCTTTCAAGTAGTGTATAAAGGGGTCGAAGGGTCTGTGTTACTCCTCTAATAAGCGTTGCGGAACAAAATGATTATATGTCTTTTGTTTTCTATAAATAAGCTATATAAGGTATGTATGTTATTAGGGGCTGAAGGATTGCAGCAGTCCATTCCATTTTTTCAAAATATCGATTCCATTATTCAAAATAAGCTATTTCTTAATGTTCACGCGTATTTCGACATGTAGGCTCTATGTCAATCCTCTAATATGCGTTGCGGAACAGATTGACTATATGTCTTTTGTTCTCTATAAATAAGCTTTAGAATGAGGTATAAGGTATGTATGTAATTAGGGGCTAAAGGATCGCAGCAGTCCATTCTATTATTCAAAATATCCCTTCAATTATTCAAAATTGGCTACATATTTCTTAACATTCACGCGTATTTAGGCATTTAGGTCCTCCGTAACCCACTCTAATGGTCATTGCGGCACATATTATTTATAACCATTTTGTTTCTCTATTAATAAGCTTTCAAATGGTCTATAAATTTTTCCTTAATTATGGGCTGACGGGTCGCAGAAGTTCACTCCATTATTCAAAATAAGCTATTTTATGATGTTCACTCGTATTTCTATTTTTTGGTCCTTGGTTACTCCTCTAATATGCGTTGCAGGACATATTGACTATATTCCTTTTGTTTCTCTATTAATAAGCTTTCGAATAAGGTCTAATGTATATCTGTATAGGATCTGAAGGGTCGCAACAGTCCATTCCATTATTCAAAATATCCCATTCATTATTCAAAATTGGCTATTTTCATAATTTTCACGCTTATTTTGGCATGTAGGTCTTCTGTAACCCCTCTAATGGTCATTGCGGCAAAATGGACATGTTATATCTATAAATATGGCATGAAGAACATCAAAGGTACTGTGAAAATAAAAAATGGTAACTTTGAGTATTTAAATATATTTATATGTTTTGGTAGTCAGGTTTTCCATACATTGAACCAAGGAATTTCGGTTAATAATAGCTAGGAAATCCACTAGTTTATTCTCCAAAACTAAATAAATGAATGAATTAAGTTAAAATTTTTAAAGAATGCTTTGAATTTTTGTTTCTGATATTAATTTGAATATTTGTAAGATAACATCAGAATGACGAATTCAGAAATACAGATTCGTTTTATCGAGAGAACGATATATTTTAATCGAGATCTCAATATATTTAACCGAGATAACGACTTAATAATCCGAGATCTCGTTTTAATAAATCGAGATAACGATATAATAATCCGAGATCTCGATATAACAGTTTCGTTTTCTCGAGATAACGTTATAATACTCCGAGATCTCGATATAACAGTTTCGTTTTCTCGAGATAACGATATATTTTTTTATCGATATCTCGATATATTAAACCGAGATAACGATTTAATAATACGAGATCTCGATATAACAGTTTCGTTTTATCGAGATAACGATATATTTTTTATCGAGATCTCGGTAAAACGGTAATATTTTATCGTGATCTCGAATTAAAAAAAAATATTTTCTAATGTTTTGTGTGTCCCTTTACGGCTTCCGTAATAAATGCATAAGCGACAAAGCAAGAAAAAACTATCGATTTGGGAAATAGTTATAGGCAAATTTATTGTGTAAAAGTATTATGTTTTAGGTTCCGGATAATCAACTGTAAATGAACCTTCCAAATAAAAATCTCGTGTACAAAATAAGTGTCACTATTTTTAGCATTTCATATTGTGAGCGAAGTCAAGTTCAAAGTTCGTCCCATGGCATTTTTTTTTTAAATCTGTAAAGATCACTGTTCTAAATACAACACACAAGTTTACATTCATTGTGCGTAAATGAATATTATACAACGATGAGTTGATGCAGCTATAGAAGTATTCCTGTTGTAGCCGAAATGTATTGTTTATCCTAAAGTAATGCCAACAAATCGTTATAAAAATGTCGTACACTTATTAAGCATAAGAAATGGTAAATAGAATTTTCTTTTTTACTTGCATAAACAAATTTTGAGACACGGTAATTGCTTTAAACTGCTCACATTGAATGGGTGAGTTTCCGTTTATTTTTACGCAAGCATGTCTCTTTTCGTAAATAATATACATGTTATTTACCAATGAAAAAAACTAGGTCAAAGTCAAGTATAGTTGTCGGGGCCATATAGTGTTACCCTTGTCCGAAATCCGTAATTCCGTCATTCCATCATTCCGCAACAAATCTTTATATTGAGTTTTTTTTTCTAAACGCCTTGAGATATTAGTCTGATTATCATGTTCATCATGTAGGGTTACAGATCAAGTTTAAGTGTCGTTTTGCTCCGCTTATTTTTGCCGAAATAACGGGCTTTGGGCTTTGATAAATTGTTGAAAATCACAGTTATACAGAGTTTTTTTCTAAACGCCTTGAGATATTGGTCTGATTTTTTGGTATTGCAAACTACATGTTAGCAATATATACAATCAGTACTTTCTTTTAGACAACCACTGACATCGTACCTGTTGTGAATTGTAAAATTATAGAAAAGATATATTATTAGTCAAATAGCCGATAGGCGGCTAGTATCTTTAATCCTTTCGATTTTTTTTCATTTCAGCTGTTGAGAGCCTGTATAACTTTAATTTCTTCATATTCATTTTGTTTTGGGCTTCCAAATATTTTGTCAAACATTTTTTCCTTAAATATATTTGTGGATTTTTGAAACAAATACAAAAGTTTCTTTTAGAATATTTTACTTCCCCATGGGGATTTTCTAGATTAAGTTTGCTGTAGCAAATCTGAATTACCATACATCCTTTAACTTGACCTAAGACTATCTGGCTGTTAGGTTCGGGTCTTTATGGCTATAGTCGCCGTCGCGTAAAATTGGTACTGTGATTTTGGTTGAAACATAGTTAAACTAGCAACTGCATTCATTCAAAACACCGTTTTTCAATTAGCGGAATCAAATATCATTCCAAAAATCCAACTACTGGCCTACCTTTTATTGTGTTTGGTTTTTTATTTAGTTTTGATGTTATATTTGTTATTCTCGTGGGATTTTGTCTGATGCTTGGTCCGTTTCTGTATGTGTTACATTTTAGTGTTGTGTCGTTGTTCTCCTATTATATTTAATGCGTTTCCCTCGGTTTTAGTTTGTTATCCCGATTTTGTTTTTTGTCGATGGATTTATGAGTTTTGAACAGCGGTATACTACTGTTGCCTTTATTTTGCACTGTATAATCCTGACCTTAACATAATCCAAGATTATTTGTATGGTGGAATCCGACATTGTTATTACCAGAAGTGTCGCTGTTGAGTTCCATGTGCTGTCTATTTTCTCGGGTCTCTCGGAGCTTTTCATAATCTTTATTGTTTAAATGCAAAATGCAATCAATGACAGTGATATTACCGGAGAGTAACGTAAAAAAGGGATCCTCATAAAAACTAAGATGGCGGTTCTACAATGTAAATTATCTTGAAAAATAAACAATAAAAGGTAGAACAGTTGTGAATATTTGGAAAGGACTTTCTTCCGCAAATGGAAAATAATACTTAAAAACAAAATGTTAGCAGTCAATTTATAAAACTTTTGTGAATGCATATATCGGACTGGAACTTCATACATACAAATTTCCACACTAGTCATTTGATAAAGATATAGAGAAATTTTAATTATAGAATAGGCACACAGTACGATGTGGACTGGAGACAGAGGGCGAATTATATACTTAATATAATCTTGAATATTAAAATGGTGAACTACTAATTAATACATTTAAAGAATGCTGAAATGTTTTTTTTTTCAATTTGGTATCAGAATAATTTCAAACAAGTTCTATATATTAATGTAAGAAAAGATGCACATAGCGTAGGCTGACAATAATTAAAAGAATTGTTTTCGAATTCCTTTAAATTGAAACTGGGCTTGAGGTATAAAATGTAATGTAACAAAAAGTATATGCAGTGATTTTTTTATGGCTGAGATTCTGATAAATAAGGATTGTTGTGAGAAAAAAAGTGTTTTATCAAGAGTTTTTTTAAATGAATAAATGTAAGTACAGGTTGCACATTTTATATTACAAAATGTATGTACCAAGTCAGGAATATGATAGTTGCTATCCATTTGGTTGATGTACTTGAGCTTTTGATTATGGACACATTTTTGAATTTTCCTCAGATTTTTTTTTAACTTTTGTTAATACAGCTGTTTCATTTACCACGCCTCTTTTTGGAGATATATATATATAATATTTATAGTTATGTTGTTTCATGTACGTACTGATTCCCCAATGTGATCTCTATGGTTCGTCTCATAGAGAAATAACTTGGGAATGTTAACCGTATAAAAGCATATAATAGGCAGTGGACTTGAATTCTGAGTCAGACACATAGTGGAGGGAGGGGTAGTGTAGAATTTGAATATAAGTTTCGGGCATATACATGTTGAAAATATGCTGCACATCCCTATGTTTTGATCTTTGAATAAAAAAGTAGTTCATGTAAACTTTCCATTCTAGGACATAATTTTAATTAGCTTCATAGTGAACGTGGCACAGTTTTAGCCGTAAATGAATCATATTTTCTGCTCTTTGGTCGGGTTTTTGTCTCTTTGACACATTCCCATTTCCATTCCCAAGTGTATGTATCTACTTACAAAAATGCAACCTTAAACTAGAATCAAAAATGATGACTACGGTATCGTATAGTTACGTAACGATAAAAACAAATTTATTGTTTGTGAGAGATATCAACCAAAATAGAAAAATAAAAAGCAATTTGGTAAATAAACCTGTAACAATGTGTAATATGACTTGATAATTTCAGCTTGAAAATGCAAAAAAATGACCTGTACGACCTACCTTTATCAGAGAAAAAGAATTTTTGTAAAAATACTTCAACACCCTTATCATTTTGAGGGAAAAGTACCATTGAAAAACAAATTCTGGCTTATGGTTGTTGTTTATTATTATCGAATTTACATATAAGTAGCTTATAATAAGGAAATACGAGTTAACAATCACCAATCAATCTACTTCAAACAACTTTTTAAAAAAAAATGAAATTGTCTCGTTTTTCATAGATTCTGATAAAATAATAATTTTCGGGGAATACGTATTTGTGGCTATCTTCAATGCAGGGAAATAGTTTTGTGTCCCAATCAGAATAATTACGATTTTTAATGGAAAAAGTGTTCTAAATCACATAGGATCTTCTGCCTTAATTCAGTTTTTGTATTTTAAATTTCACTAATTTTCAATGAATGATTTTCATGCGTTTTTCGGATACGTATTTATTTGTCTTTTTTTTCGTAGGAATAGGATATAACAACACAAACAATTATCAAAATGTTAGGATTTGTTTTCAAGGATATACTACTTCCTGTTATATAATATGGACTGCTAAAGTAGGACTATCACATTGCAGTAAAATTAGATGCATCAGATGGTACAGTATTTACCTGTATAAATACTTTGTATTCGCTTAAACTCAATATGTCATTAGAAGTGCCTACTTTGCAAATTAAGGTAAGAAAAACATGTTATCGATATAAGATGTTTACGTTTTAGTTTGGCGTTTTAATCTTCTTGCCTAAACATTTGTAGACTTATGTATTGATTATATAACAAGGTTAATATAGAAAATGAAATGTTATTAAATCACATGCAGCTAAACGCCGAACACTTTATAAACACTTCTTTATAAGGCAGCGAACTATATCAATTATCTTTCGGCTATGAACCTCGAAAGGGAAATCACCTGAGATTCCTCCTTTTAAACAGTACGTTTTTTTGAACGTCAAATATATGTTCAGAAAATATGACGATATGTATGCTTTCAGTACAACTTTGTGTTTAAGAAATCACATTGATCGTCTACATAAAACTTATTTAGAAATGTTCAATATAATGGATGTTGCACTTTGAGAAGATCAGTATAATTTGACATTTGTTCATATGAAGAATATCGTCTCTTAAGGTTGCATTTCTGTAAATATTGACAATGCAATTTCCCATAGGAACTCCTTTTACGGATAAAACTGTACCAATTTCACTATCAAGTTTTGAAAAAAATCTTATCCTAGAATTGGAAGTTCATATGCATCACAATTTTTTTCAAAGGTCAAAATATAGGGATGTGCGGCATATTTTCAGCGTTCATATGCCCTAAACTTCTCATAGTTTAAACTAACACTAATTTTCTTAACTGCCCCTACCTCCAAAGAAAAGTTACCACAGATTTCAATGTAAAGAATATGCACATGTATATTTACTGGTAACATTCCAAAGTTATGTCTCTGTGAGATGGAACACAAAGAGCATAACTTGGAACCAGTATGTAAACAAAATTAATTTTCTATGAATATTCAAGATCTCCCTAAAAGAGGCGTGTTTTGAGAAACAGCTGTATTTACAAAGTGCAACCTTTAACCATAGGAATAATTACCTAAGCTGTACATGCTGTATTTGACAAAAAAGTCGTCGGAAATTTGTGTCCTAATTGCTCTTATAATTCGTTTCGTTCTTTACTTGTCCTTTAATTTAAAGATTTGTCAGTCGAGTTCCGCTGAAGAATCTTTTGTAGACAACATGCGAGTCTGGTTTACACAATGTTTCTCCTGGCATCAATAATGGGTTATATCTTGCGAAGACAGCAACAAATATATACAAAAAAAGCAAATATAAAATAAAAACATAACACATTTATATCAACAGTTTACTTTTTTTTTTCATTGACATGGCGTATCTCACATTTGATTTTTTCGTAACATAGTTTTATTCAATGAATTCATTTAAGAATGATTGCTGTGATACTTGTTTTTTGTGCTATGCATGTTGGGGTTGGCGGACTAGATGTTTGTCTGGCGAAAACAGAAAAGAGTCATTTACGTGACTTAAGAACCAAGTTGAAAGGTTTCACAAAGACAATCGATGACTTGGAAAAGGGACTCAAAGGTCAGTACTAGTCTTTTTAAACTCATCTGGTCCTTTGAGGACCATGTGAACTTATACCGTCACTTGGCTGTCGTTGTTGTCCGTCGTCGATTGTCGTGTATCGTCGTCGTTATCTTCGTAAACTATTATCTTCGTAAACTATTTTATAAATCTTCATTTCTGAAATATAAATATAAATATCCTAATATAAATGTTTCTGCAGTTCATGGAGCGTGCAATTTTTCAATTTTTCAGTTTGAAGCAAAATTATTCCCATCAGTTTTAAGCGCTATACAAACTTTACCTTTACACCTTTATATCTGATTGATATGTTTATAAAATAAAAAGCAAAGTAATGCCCCTTACGTCCTATTTAACATTTACACCGGATTTACTGTTAACCTGACGTTCACTAAGGTAATTTCCGCAAGCCGCAATCAAAGTTTGACCTAAAGCTGTAACAAATATATGTTTGGTCAGATTGGAATTGATATTAATCCTTACATGTCACATGATTGAAAATTATCATGCATTTGATTTACCCCCCCCCCCCCCCCCCCCCCCCCCCGATTTGAATTGTTCATTAGTAGTTAAACATATTAAGGTGGGAAAGTACATACGCAGTTATCTTAAACATATTAAACTAAACGACTAAACTAACATAAAACATTTTATAGTCAGTGTACTATCTTCGACAATATAAATGAGTACATGTAATACTAGTAAAATATTTAGTTCTAAATCAGTCATATCTAAAATGGTCTTTGATAAATTTAGTAGAGATTTTTAAAATCAGTTACCAACACATAATTCTTCAAAAGACAATACAAAACCGTCAACTAGTTCATTCAACTAAATATTTTCTAGTCATATTATTTTATGCAAGACAGATAATTTTTAATAGCTCAAGTCTTCACCATTTCTAATGTATATTATAGGAATGAGGATCTGCCAATATAGGGGGAAAAGCATAAAATGTAGAGAAAAGTCAATTTGATCTCTAATGCATCCATGTAATACAAAAACACACTTGCATTATTAAACAATTATAAACAATGTATTATTGAATAATTCTTGCAAGCTTTGAAAGGAAGCTAAACGTGTTTACCTCCTTGTTTAGGAATCAAGCCGATCTACACTTAAATATTGACACATTTAATTCTGTGTATATGTATGGATACAAATGTATCTGAATAATGATTGCATTCACTAGTAACCCGAATTTAACTTGATCGGACAAAAACGTGTTAACGCTATTTAAATGAGATTGATCGTTATTTGATAAAGATTGACAAAAATTAAAAATTATATTTAATTCATTTCAATTCATATCAATTCATTTTAACGCCAGTCAAATAGATTTCTCTGCGGTGAATCAATTGAAATCAAGTTGCTGGTTAGTTGCGTTAAACTAATAGGCCACGCCCCCGTTAAACTATTTCAAACATGCGTTAATTCGTTTTAAACATGGATAGGACCCGGGATTTTTACAGGTAAATCACCCAAGCAAAACGACCTCGATGTATATATCGTTTTTTTTGTTTCAAACTTTAAATGCGTATAGTCTTAGTAAAGTCAGATGCTCCACAATTTAAACAAACGAACGTATAATACACGGGACATGTACCTATATAAGGCCTTTAAATAAAAACATTAAAATATATATGCACGCGCGGTTTAAAAATGCAAAACTTTTGAATCTGTTGAAAATAAAATAGTTAGATATATAACATGATTCTAATTTGCTCAAGTGCACTAGATCTTTATCGCATATACACATGCGTTTCAAAAATTGCCAAGTTCTATGAAAACTCGTGGCATGTAAGTTACGTGTGGTCCTTTGCAACTATTTACGAAACTTTATGTATTCCTGTATATTTACCGTTTCTCTTTTTTCTGTTTTACTATATTGTACTCGTAAATCAAATGTAGACACGGAAAACTACACAGAAATTATTTATTGTGTACATAATTTAAATCGATGTATCTTATATTTCCGGTAAGCAACAAATATTCATTATCTTGCTGTATATTGATATATGGAAAAGCTTGTAATGAAAAACAAGGTTTTGTTGAATAATAAAATTGACGAAGATAATGTTGACGTATGTTGAATATGATAAACAGAAAGTCATGCTCAAAATTCTAAATGAAGTAGCAGCCCACTGAACTTTTAAAACTGTGTTAAATTGTAATACCGGTCACTGGCCAAATCGAGCCTTAATTGTGGAAGAGAAGCAAATATCAAACAAACATTGGTCTTACGATTCTGTAAAAAGATTATTGTGCTGTCATACACCCTGACGTACTTGTAATAAATGAACATGTATTCTGTATATATGAAATAAATTTTAGTCTGCGATAACGATGGGTGAGTTGATTAAAGTTTAACGACCTTGACTGGCTATTTGTCGGCATAGTCTCAAGTTTTTTAATATTTTAAAAGAAAACATATATTTACGTTTTGGGCATTTCATATAAGTCTACTTACAAAATCGAAATGAACAAAAACATTGTTAAAAAAAAATGGAAAAGAAACATTCTGCATTGTTGCTTTCATATAATTTTATTTCATATTTGAGCGGAAATTTTTAACTTAAAACTGATTGTAGTTAAGATAAAATATTTCATCTAGGTGCTCTCGTTGAAGTTCTCGTTACATATTAAAATGAGTTTCATTGGTCGTTCCGTTTGCAAACTTTCAATCCAGGTGTTCTCATCGAGGTCCGCGTTCATGTTTCAATTCAATACACAATATGAAGTCCAGTTCGGCTAACAGAAATCAAATTAAGACTCTACGATGTCCGATTAAACAAACAGATTTTTTAGAAAAATTACACATTAACGACAAAAATGTCTATCTTTTTCTCCAATGAAAATCATTACTATTTATATTAGAACAAGTCAAAAGTTGCCGGAGCTTGATTTATAATTCAAACGAAACTCTAATAAATAATTATCCGGTTTGTATTTTTCAAAATAACTATTATATATGATTTATGGTGCAAACGAAACTCTAATAAATAATTATCCGGTTTGTATTTTTCAAAATAACTATTATATCCGATAACAATCGAAAAATAGATTATCGGTTAAAACTACCGATTTTTCTATGAGACAAAAATTATCCTTATTTGAGTCAACTTTGTAATATAGATTCATAAAGGAAAAACCATATCCTCAAGTTTTTTATGCAGCACTAGTAAGCATAGTTCGTCTGTTCTCGCTTCAAACCAAGCCATCATAAATACACCAGAGATTACTAAAATGAAAGTCTTTTCGCTCATAGAGATTTTTTGGTAGGTATTAAGCTTCAATTTGACCATTCACTTCCGTAAATTTTCGATTTTTTTCAGAATTACGAAATATATGTTATAATCCTTGACCTACCCGAAGCTTATACTTCGTTCATTCGATTGTAAGAAATTTTTTTTTTTAATAAACCGGTCTTTTACTGCAAAAAAAACCAACAAAAGATAAAAGCGATTTTTGTTTGAAGTAACGAAGGTCCTTCTTAAAAAAAAGAAAGTTTTCGTGTTTAGGTCTTCCTGATGCAAACGTAAAAGTTGAAATGAAAATTACACTCCGAGATTACACTAAAGACATTTCGCTAGCACACATGGGACTAGATTTATTTATCGTTCATTTGCAAGTCAAAAATAATAATAATGCAAAACAAATGATAAAACTTCCAAATTTAAAATTGAGAAAAAATCCGACAGGAAACCAAAGTACAAAGGTACGGCATTTATATAAAAACAATCTCTATATATATCCAACTTCAAAATGTGAGGTAAATCGATTAGCTTACGCTAGCCAAGCAACCAACAGACAAAATAAATCTTGCGTCCCCGATCAAGACTACCTATAGACACGGAATAAAAGATAAGGAAATAATGGCATGTAAGATTGGTTACAAACACATTTATGCAAACATGAAGCAGCTGTTTCTTTACTGAACTGGTCAGTGGTAATACAAAACCAGGGTTTCAAAAAGATGAAGAAAAAGTCCCATGTTTGAAATTTTAAAACAAAGTTGAAACAAAGGCTTGTCTTCATATCAAATTGTTTTCACGGCGAATGTCTTGCAAGAAGCAAACTCCCATTACTCCGGTGTCGCCCCTACATGTACATAATTTTGCGTGGTCTATGCATGTTTCTGAATTACTTGTCTTTTGTTCATTTACTTTTCTACTAAATGGCTATAGTCTAAGTGTTAATTATATTAATTTTCATTTGTAAATGTCTGGTTTCGCAATGATGCATGTCCACCAATTAATATCCAGACATTGTGCGAAAAAATATAGTTTAGAAGATATCAAAGTCAGAGCTTAACAAAAATACAAATTATCAATGGTCAGCGTTTTTATTCCTGTTCATCTTTATTGTCGCTAGAGGGTATTCAACAATGAAAGAATCACTTGTTTACCAGAACAATTAACAAAACGACACTTGCAAGAAAGGATCTGAGAGTACTTAAGTTTCTGACAGCTAGTTCACACTGTTACGTTTGAAGTCTTCCTGTCCGTCATCCCGCAATCGCTATTTAGAAGACCATAAGTGAATGAATAATTTGATTTTCTGTCTCAGGACCTACGTATATATAAAATACTTGCCACTGAACATTGAACCAAGTAAAATCAATACACATCGTTTCATATATAAAAATCAATCTACAGATGAGTAAGCATTTCTTTGTTGGTTAGACTCCCTTTTGTGGGAGTTGAACACTGTGCGGGACAAATTTCTTCTCATGGGAAGATATATTTTTTTCCCATGGGAATATTAGTTTTTTCTTTTATTTTGTTTCAGAATTTGTAAAAGTGCTATGATATATCGAAATGGACTGACAATCACTAGTAACCAATAACTGAAACAATTTAACAGACATTTCAACACATTAAAAGTATTTCTATCATACTTTTACACTCAAAAGTCTTTTTATATCGTTAAATGATTGATAGAAATTCTACACGAATCAGCGGCTGATTTTGTAATTTGAATCTTTCACCTTTGTCTTCGGTCAATATCCTCGTGCATTTCGTGTAATAGTGTTCGCTGAACTGTCAAGTATCAGAAACATGTCTTTTGAATTTCAGAATTTAATTTAAGAATTAAAATTATAATTCTGTTTTAATCTATATACATGGGGAATGACGAATCGTGTTTTAGATTGTTTTCTAATTATTACCTTATAATTTCGTGAATTTACATTATAATTATTATGAATGTATTTATTCTTTTTCGTCTACGTAACTCGATATGCGTTTTTCGCCACTAGAAATATGTGCACTTACATTTTTTGTTCAAATTTCCTAATCATGCTTATGCAATGTTGTAACTCGTCTACACAAAAATCTAGAATTTCAATTCATTTTTGGCAAACACCTTTGGAAGTCTTTTCTAGATCTTTTATAACCTCTCAGGTAATTATCAAAGAAAATCCAGAGTTTTGCATTTACAAGGACGTGTACGGATGAGGATCCGATTAGATATAATCTTTGTGATATATTCACTTGTACTTTACTCGTAGGCTGTCTAGGTGTACTGTAATTTATGGTTTAAAGGAATACGAATACTTTATTTTTCATAAAACTTCAATTACTAGTTATCAAGAACATACATACACATAACTATGAGGTAAAATTATTACATGCATGTGTAAACGATACAGTTAGATTAACTTGGAAGACTGACTTTCACATTTATAACTTTTGCATAGTTTTTCTAATATTACAATATTTGATGAGTTTAACTGTTTATCAGCTTTAAAGATATTAGGGTTTGACTAATAGTAGTTCCTTAAACATTTCCTTCTTTTCCTATAGTTTAAATGTTCTACAATTCATAATGTAATGGTACTCGTCATCAATTTTGTTTGTGTCACAGAGACGACATATTCTGTCTTATCTGTGTAAATCCTGAGTCCTTTTAGACTCAATCGTCAACTACCACGTCTATATCTGTGTAATATATGAATTTAGAAAGGTAAAAAGGAAAAATAGTTTTTCAAATTGGTAATTCTTTTTGAAAATACGATAACATTATGTTTTATGCGATTTTGCAATAAAAGCAAAGAATATTTCTTGAAACTGGTCTTTTGGGTTTTGTTTAATACGTTTTGACAACCATTTATCACAAACTGTTCACAAGGACGGATAAATATTATACGTCCTTTCTGTGCATTATAATTCGAAATAGTTGTAATTTCCAATATTTTAAAATTTGTATTTTTTTCCTCACTAGATAGGTGAAAGTATGTAAAAAATTTATTGCGAAAATGCATTACGAGCATTAATCTATACTTTTAAGTTAGAATTAAGAGTCTCAACTTTTTTCAAAACCCATGTATTATTTATGTTTATGTTAAAGGCGTTTGATTGGATAATAGTTAAAGGTAGGCGTGGTTTTTGGTAACTTTCCTCCAATCAACTGGCCTATTCGACAAACCTGTGTGCGCTGATGCGTGTAAACTGGGTATTGTAACGGTACGTGTCTTATATCAGAATCTATCGTGCGTGACCAATGTTTATTGTATAATTTCTTGTCATGTTGTCAAATTATCTGAAATACAAGTTCTAAAGGTTACATCTTTTTTAAAGATTATTTTCGGCAGTGCCCCCGATATACGATGTAAAGTGTTTAAGGCCGTGCTCACACCAAACGCCGTGTTAAGTAAACATGTTTGCAATTAGGTTAATGTAATGGACACTGGTTTCACATTAAATTTGTTCACATCTATAGGGCGTATTGCATTTCCGCTAATTTTTCAAAGTATCAATACTACGTTTTTGCAAATTTTAAGTATACGTTTCCGTAATTTGTATTTATTACTTTTCCGGAAATTTATCTGGTAAATTATATATATTTAAATATAATTATATTAGATAAATATTTCATTTTATTTTTTTTAATAATGAAAAGGTTCTGATCTTATTTCTTCAATATATTAAATATAACTAGTTGACTCTGGATTTTGGTAAATGGCCAACACGTTTCTTTGTACGACGTTTTCATCCATTTTAATGAAATTGTTGACTTTTACTTGCATGTTTTGATGAGCTTTAACTTAATAAATATTGTTTTTTTTTTATTATGGCTTGCTTCCGATCAACAGTTATTCCTTAATCATTTGCGGAAAAGTAATAATTATTTTTTTGCGGAATAGTTATTTTTTTCTTGGAAAAGTAAGATATTTATTTGCGGAAACGTAAACTTTTTTTTCCGGAAACATCTTTTCTTTTTCCCGGAAAAGTAATGCCAATTTGCGGAAACGTAAAACGCTGCATCTATACACCTTGTTTAATTAACTGTAAATAAGATTTGTTCATACTTGTAAACTATGTGTCATTTAAATGTTCATTACGTAGAACTGAATTCAAAGTTGTCGGACAATTTTTCTAGTATAGTATTAAGGGAACGACCATTTGACTTCAAAAGGGGGATGGAAATATTCCGATCCCGAATTTGATAAAAAAAAATCTGGTTATACAAATGATAAAAAAATATACTGAATCAATAGTTTCCCCATACATTATAATGTTAAATATTGAAAAAAGTATTTGATCACCAGCATCGGAAAACAAAACGGAATGAAAACGTAGGCGCGAAAATAACTCCCTCCCTTTTTTTTTAAGTTAAGTGGTTGCTACCTAATGAAAGCCATTTTTGTAATATGCAGTAGTTTGAACATACTAGAGATGTCTCGATTACGCATTAGAAAACGTTAACTGCTGAAGCGTGCTTACAGCCAAAAAAAGGATTGAGATATTAAGCATCACTACATTTTTTATCTTTTCTGTTTGTTTCAAATGGTATCTTTTCTCCAATATAGGAGTATTTGGTAAAGAAATAGGGTGACGTTTTTTTTTAAATTTTAAGTGTTATTTAACGGATCTGAGATACTAGACAAACATATCATTTACCTCACACTTTTTTTACTCATGCTTTAATGCGTGACTCTGTTTGAGTAAAGACCAGTGGCGAATATTTCTGTGTACGTCAAGTCGATTCGGGAAGACCCTTTCAAATGAATTAGGCAGCAGCTATTTATTTCATTTTTATTTCTTGGAATGGGGTGGGGATGCGTGGGCTTTAGATTTTTTTAGGACAAATTTTGGTGACAAGTCGAAATCAATTTTAGCATTATATAAAGTGGCAGCTGTTTTCAGGGCCAAAAACTGGAAATATTTTTTTTATTCAAAACAAAATTCATAGCCCCCCCCCCTGCCTAAGGATTAAAGGTTTTCTTTTTATATTATAATTAGTTTGGATTTTAATTCGTCTTAAAGATTTAATTTTTACTGCCGGTTTCTTAATTACGGTTTCAGTTGTTATAATTCACACACAAATTAATTGGGTTATTTTGAAATCTGCTGCATGGTTTATTCCATTGGCAATCATATTCAAGAAAAGTTGTAAATCTTGAATATTCTGTATTATTCCATATTGGTATTATTTTAGTAGGTTTCTCTATACGAATTGGATTTTGAATAAAAAAGCATATTCACCTGAGAAAGTGTTATTCACCGCGCTTAACGTCACATGCTTTTACCTGCAACGTTACGTTAAAACGTTTCATGTAAACTTTGTTTTGGTATAATATGTTTGTCATTAAATCATTTTCTTTTCTCGGAATATGGAATAAAACAATTACTGTCTTTTGTTTCGGTAAATATGGGCCTCAGTGAATATCAGTTTTTCAAAAGTCAATAAAACCGCATATTTACCTCATCAAAAGACAGTAATTGTATAATATCTTTATGAAGCGTGATTGAGACGTAGATTCACACATATACCAATTATTGTTATCTTTTCTTCATTTACACAAATGAATGTCGGGGATTCGGAATACGGCAGTTATACATGTATTGTCAGTTTATATTTAGTTTGAAGCATTATCGAACTAATACGATTTTCATCTTTAAATTTCACTTTGCATGCACTAAATATCTAATCCATTTGTTTTAAACAATATGATATGTTTTAACTAAATATCTAATCCATTTGTTTTAAACAATATGATATGTTTTAACTACAAAATATCTAAATGAGATTATATAGGAATAACTTGTGGTGTATTCATGTATACTAGTATGTAATAATAATAAAAAGAAACCAACAGCACTATTTGACGAAGACGAAATAAAGGATTGAATTTTAACGTCCAGTGACATATATTACAATGATGTCGAAACAGAACTTGAAATTGACAAAAGGTTTTCATAGAACCGTCGCTTTTCCAAAGAATTCACGCTTAGTTGCGATGTCACAACTTCGGGTTCGGGATCATACGTCTACATTTTAAGGGATTAACAAAGAGGACAATCGAAGAATATGACGTGTTTACTCGAAAAAAAACCCACACACAACTTAATTTATTGAAATCAATAAAAAAGCAAATATGTGATATGATTGCCAAAAATAATGAGACATTTACAATTCACAATCATAGGTCATCGTATGGCCTTCAACAATGAGCAAAGTTCATACGGTATAGTCATATGAAAGGCCCTGAAATGACAAATGTAAAGGTTCCTGGTTCGATTCCCGTTAGGGATGAAAATTTCAGGAACTCAATTTTCGGCTCTCCCTCGACACCATTTGCGAGTATAGTCTTGGGGAAACGATGACAGTCCGACGGAAGGGGACGATAAATGGCTGACCCGTGTTAAGGATGTACTTAGGTGAGGTTTTGGAATTTGTGTCAAATGTTCGGACTCCTTGGTGTTTTCCATACAATACAATGTAAAATATATTGCCCCATACGCCCATTTATTTTTTCACATAAGACTTAATTCCTTATGAAAGGTCATTTACCAAATTTTTAGAAGATTTTTTATTTTCTTTCTTTTGTTTTGAGGCCTGCAAATATAAGGTAAAAGTCCGAGTCAGCCTTTTCCAGCCATATTTCAAATCTCAAATATCTCGAAAAGGAGGTCCATGACCTATCAATATTTTTAGCTTATGTTTATCCTTAATTGATGCTCTATCAACTGATAGTATCAATTTTAAGTTCTTAATTTATTAATTTTCAGCTAACCTCACCTAGATTTCGAAAAAGAGTAGGCTAATGCCGCTACAAGGCAGCACTCGAACCCGCCAAGTGGAAAAGGATCAATATAAGTTGCAAAACTTGTTTCCCAATCCACTATAAATAAATATGTTTAAACTAAATGTAAAGCAGTTCGAATGAGAAAACTTATATACTTTTAGAACACCTAAACATATATCTCCATTTTTCAGAAGACATGATAACCCATATGTGTGGTCATCCTAAATTACAGCTCTGTTTGTCTCTTGATTGACAATGGTTCTTTTTATCTCAAACTATATAATTTCTAACCTTAGAGACTTTAGTTTTTTTTTTATATAAGAAATGAGTATGAACTCTTTAAATTATTATTAAAGGGGGATAATCACTGGAAATAAATCTTATTCGCGGTAGAGCATTTAGCTGTTAAATAGCGCAAATGAAGTTTTTATGTTTGGCGCAAATGAAATATAACCTTGTGCCGCAAATGAAAGATTGGATTTTTTAGACCCTTCTACAACGAAATTTGTTTGACATGCACACGTATAAAAATTGCGGTTTTTATCCAACGCAATCATAGGCTTGAAAGTAGTTTTCAATTTAGACTCGTATATATATTATATTATATATATATATATATATATATATATATATATTATATATAAAAGTCTATAAAAACGACCAACCAGCAAATTTACTATGTACCGGATCGTCTAGAATAGGCGATACTATGCAGATAAGGAAAAAATTATATCAGTCTAAAGATTTGCACAACGGTACTGATATAAGATGTTATAATACGAAAATGTTGTTATTAAATCGTGCTGACAAATATTTCGGCTCAACAAATGGCCTTCTTCAAGTGTCACAAGTTTTAACAATACATCAGTATTGTTAAAACTTGTGACACTTGAAGAAGGCCATTTGTTGAGCCGAAATATTTGTCAGTGATGTATTGTTAAAACTTGTGACACTTGAAGAAGGCCATTTGTTGAGCCGAAATATTTGTCAGCACGATTTAATAACAACATTTTCGTATTATAACATCTTATATCAGTACCGTTGTGCAAATCTTTAGACTGATATATATATATATATATATATATATATAGTCCAGTGATAATGAATGCCATACTAATTTCCAAATTATACACAAGAATTTTGAATTTGTTTATTCAAATCTCGAGGAGAACAGCTGATGTTAGCTGATCTCTTAAGCCGGTAACAGTAGTGGTAGATATTCACAGATTTTTTTTATATAAAAACACACTAGTACAATTACATATGACAATAATAATGTGTCTGTTTTATAAACCAGTTTAGTCTTAGTGTGCATAATTATGTCTCCGCTGAATATAATTCAATGTTACATAAACATTAAAAGCTGTATAATTATCAATAAATTCATTTTCAAAATCATTTATTTATTTAGGCTTAATTAAAATATTCATCAAATAACGAATGAATATAAGAAGATGTGGTATGCTTGTCAATAATTTCATTCACCGTACATGTGGAATACCGTATGGTAGTTTTTTGGTCTAAATAAGAGTACATCTACTACATGTCTTTGATTTAACAAATGATAAAAGATCTGGCATAAAAACATGATTCTCAATATAATCTAAAAATTGAGGAGAAAGCCAGATTAAGACAGTTATACAATTTAAAGAATACCAATCTTTAAGTTTTATTACTTAGAGATATACTGTCCCCTTTCTTTTAACCGACACGAAAACTTCACGAGAGCCAATGATTAAATATCCCCCTTGTTTTCCGTATATATATTAAATAACTGAAGAAGCAATTCAAATGCCTAAGGATATTCAATTTGTTTCAATATTGCCGAAAACTGAGGCTACTATAATTTTTATACTGTTTTTACATGTAGTAGTCTCAGCCGAAAACAATACATAATATTGACAATATAAGCAAGTGTGACAAACCAATAAAAAATTTGTTGTTTGGGATTATTCATAGTTCACTAGTATTCCTTTCACGGATTTGGCTATACTTTTTGGACCTTTTGGATTATAGCTCTTCGTCTTTTACATTAGCTTTTGATTTCATATATTTTGGCCTCGAGCATCACTGAAGAGACATGTATTGTCGAAATGCGCATCTAGTGCAAGAAAATTGGTACCGTTAATGTTATTCTATATCAACCAGTGACACGTGTACTAATTTTTTAGAAAAGGGATAGAAAAAGTATGAAACAAAAATAACCGGTTTTTCAAAACTATATTTTTAAAATACACTGCATAATTTAAACCGCTTTAAAGTGTTTCATGTCATTTTATGTTTGTACGCATACGAAAAAATGAAAGCAAGTTAAACTTCAATGTTCATGACTTACAAGTATTATATTTCTTGTAAAATTGATAGATGAGCGGTTTTCACAAATACCGAACATAAAAAATATAGCGTAACGTCAATTAATGGACAAGCAACCCAACGAGAAACATATTATTTCAGAGGCATCTACATGTACATGTACAACTAGTTTTGAGTTGGAGAAATCATTCAACATGTTCAATGCCATATGATTCGATTCAGATTTGTGCGTTTTTTCGATTTACGAATAAGTCAATAAGATCCAAAAAAGTAATTGAAACAACAAAAAAAGTACATGAAATAACGAATTATCATAAGTTTACAAATACATACATAGGTGCATTTACTAAAACAACATTTATTTTTTTCATATTATTGTAATTTTATGTTTATGTACCCGATATGGAGTTCTTCTGAAATTAAAAATCACTTGAATGGGTATTTCTGGTATATATACATGTATCACACGTGCTATCTACATGTACAATATACGGAAATGACACGGCTGGGTATTGTAAAGTTACTGAAGGTAGATTACTGGCAGGAGTATATCCCCGGGCGAAGAATTTACTGATTTGTGAAAACGGTTAGGTGTAATTTGCGATTATTCAAATTATTACAATTGAATAGCGCTCATCTCTTCTTTTTTTATAATAGTAATTGCGCCAACAAATGGGACTTGACACATTTCCTATTTCCATTCTCAATTTTATTAATTGTGTCATATTTACCTCGAAACTATTAACCTAATTAACATACATGCAACGTTAGAATATTCATTTCAACTGCAAAATAACGTTATAATTACTAAAATTCGAAATTATGTACTTCTCCTTCCGTATGCCATGTTTTTTGTGTCAATTCTATCTTTCCATCAGGTCCATAGTGCACTTTTTTGTCAGTCTAAGTGCATTAAGGAGGCCCTTTCAGTTGGCGATTTCTGAACCTACATGTAAATACTGAAATAGACCTCCTCAGTGCACTAAGAATAAACATTTGAAAACAAGTCTATAATATTTGAGCAATTAAATGATTGTTTTATTGGCGCAAATGAATGTTGCAGTTTTTATGAAAACGTGATGCAGAAAAAGAATTCGCGTAATTAACTTGTAGCGTAAATTAATTCTTTTTTAGCCAAACTGGATATCGGCCTTCAAAACATTGTGTATACACAAACAAAGCAATATTTATCTTTACGCAGTCTAGCCGGAAAATAAAAGTTTTTGCAATTTATGCAGGATTTTAATTTTAGAATGTAATGAACAAGTAAGAAGATAGTTAGAAACCTTAAGTGAATCGGAAAATGAGCTATACACGATAAAAATTTCATGGATGCTCTTGATAATTGTAAAATTTCAAGTCTTTAAATAACATCCATTTGTAGAACTGATTATTTCGATCCTTCAAATATGTGTAGAATAATAATAAAAAAAAAAATATTATTAAGTCTCTTTCATATAAATACTTTTTTTTATTGGAATGAGATAATGGCGGCAACTAGTAGGACGTGAAAAGTACTAACACACATTTTGTACGAAATGTGATATTTTTATGTGTGCCTTGGTAACGAAATTTACTAGAATGTATTCCTAATATATGGTACTATTCAGACTTTCATTGGTATGTCACTATATGCGTTAATTACTGGAAAAATATATGATTTGTTGATTCAACCCTAGTTATAAACAAACAAAATGTCCGCCACAAGTGAATCAAAATGTCAAACTCCTGAGTCTTCAAGCCTTCTTGGTGGTAGTAACAGAGGTAGAAGTTCCTCGAGAAAACGTCAATTATCTTCAACATCAGAAGACCAAATGAAACCCCCACCAACCCGTCAAAGATCTTTATCTGTTCAACGTCAATCTAAAGTACAGTCGAGTGGTCCCCCATCGAGTCCAGTTACCTTCAAAACTCATGGTGGAAAGCTTTAATATGGCAAAACTTGTTCAAACAACCTTATTGAAACCTGATGTATTTCAATCTATTGTCAGTGAAATAAAAACAGAACTTATTTCAGAATTAAAAACATCTTTAAAATCAGCTATTACTGAAGCCATCCAAGACGCTATCAAACCACTAAATGCCATTATTAATCAACAACAACAAAAAATTACATCCTTAGAAACTGAAAATACTCAACTAAAAGAACATGTTGACAAAGCACTTTCCGATGCTAGTGAAAGATATGAGAAATTTAGAAATTTGGGCACTGCAATTTTTAACAGTATGGCTGAAAACAAGGGTCTAAAGGAGGAAGTGGCTACTCTAAATGCCGATATTGAAGAACTTGAACAATACGGTCGCAGAACATCGCTCAGATTTCATAACGTTCCTTTGAGTAAAGAAGACCTCCAAAATACAGATGATATTATAGTTAATATTGCCAACCTAAAACTGGGCATTTCACCACCTCTCTGTGTCAATGACATTAACAGGTCTCACATCATTGGTAAAATTGAAGGTGGGAAAGCGCAACTCATTTGTAGGTTCCGAAATTGGAAAATTAAAAACTCCATCTATATGTCCAAAAAGAAACTCAAGAACAATTCGGCTCAAATATTTATCACAGAAGATCTAACTAGAGACAGACAGGAACTCATCAAAAGGCTAAATCAACTTAAAAAAAACAAAAAGATTCACTCGTTTTGGACCTTTGATGGTAGAGTATTCACAAAGAAGAATTCCGGCTCGGACAAAATCTTAATAAAATCCTTTCAAGATGTTGAAGATCTTAAGACTGAATAACTTGTAACAAATATGAAAACTAGAACGACTGTTACCATTGCTTCTTATCTGAATTAGTTCTGAAATAACATATTATTATCATCTTATTGACATTTAGTTGTACGCAAATACACAATATAAAGACAAACAAGATATATGTAAAGTATTATTTCTATTTGTAGACATTGATAATAAATAAATTAACTTACCTGTAACGAATTAAATGAACAAATTCCTGAATTATTAATCAACGATTCTTACCACGTGTAACTGTTTATTTACCAAAACTGTTCAAGCGTGTAAGGTATGTGACCTCAAAAAAAAGGTTCACTCGAATAACAATGTTGAGTTGCAAGTAACAAATACGAAAATCTAATTCAAAATTAAAAGTTACACTAATTTTTTCTTATTCTGTTCATTCAAAAGAATTAAAATATTTAGTATGTAGTATTTTTTTATACTTATTTTTCTTTGCGCTATGTAAAATCGTACAACAATGTGTTGTTTTTAGGCTGTTTTTTTACCTTTCTTTTTCATTACAATTGGGGGAAAAAAATCAGATGTATCATGCATTTATTTGCTTTCTCTATTTTTTATCAAAGTTTACTCATCAAATATTTTTTCATCCACAGCCTGTACATTTATTCTCACAATCTAAACTATTGTACATATGTTTTGTTATGTTCTTGACTGGAGTGACGAAATATTGTTTAGATGTAGTTATTGTATTGTTAGACCTGTCGAATTCGTGTATAACTATGTTTGTTTTTGACAATGGGTAATGATATTCAAGCTTATCGCTCGTCGATAGGTCAATTCTACTGTAAACTTAATTCAGTATTCTGTAGGAAAATGATGTATTTAAGAAAAAGACACAATTATTTATTTGAACTGTTCTTGCTTATTATGAAATGCAAATGTTTGACGTCGGTATGCTATTCTATATATCTTGATTTGTTTCTATTGAAACCAATGTTAACATTTGTGATATTATTATTGATAATGCTAAGTAATGATGTAGAAGTTAATCCTGGTCCTTTAGGTGGTTTTTTCTCAATTTTTCACCTTAATATTAGAAGTATGCGTAATAAAGTAGACTATGTTGAAAACATTAATAATGAAGCTGATGTGATTTGTTTAACCGAAACGCATCTTGACGAAAATATAAAAAATGAAGATATTCTTATTGAGGGTTATAATAGAGATCCTTATAGAAAAGACCGCAATAGCTCAGGAGGAGGAATTATAATCTATATCAGTAAATTTATTCAAGCCAAACCGAGACCCGATTTGGATTTTGATAATGAAGCATTATGGCTTGAAATTACCTTCCCTTCTAACAAATTACTCCTTTGTGTTGTATATCGACAACCTTCAAACAACAATACTTTTTGGGATAAATTTCATGAATCTATCGAAAATGCAATGAGCTATACTCCAAATGTTGTTATAACGGGTGATGTAAATGTAGATTTTCTTACTGGCCATTCACATAAAATTTTTGATATTATGAGACTAAATGGCCTTAAAAATGTTATAAACGAACCAACCAGATTTTGTGCCACACGCCAGTCCTTGTTAGATCCTATTTTGGTATCAGATTCATGTGATGTCTACGATTCCCATGTAATACAAATAGATCGTACGTATAGTGATCATGACGGAACTATTATATTCTTGAATAATCTCACTAGGTCACAAAATAATACTACTTATAAAAGAATGATTTTGGACTATCGAAATGCCGACTTCGACAAATGTAACGAGCTCATTGCTACTTTTGATTGGGAATCAATAATTAATGCTGAAAATAGTATGGATCAAAATTGTAAAAATTTTACAAATAAATTTCTTGAATATATTAATGACTGTATCCCACAAAAAGAAGTAACTATACGACCAAATGATAAAATATGGTTTAATTCTGACCTACGGAGAGAAATACGTAAACGTGATAGACTACACAAACAAGCTCGTAGGTCCAATAGTATTCCAGATCTGAATAAGTATAAAAAGCAAAGAAATAATGTGAATAATTTAAAACGATACACAAAAGATCAATTTTACTTAAACGCAAATAGTTTGTTGGACGAGTTTGCATCTGGTAATTCTAAATCGTATTGGTCATTAATGAAAAAATTAGCTAAGACATCGGGTAATTCTACTCATATCACTCAACTTAAAAATGAAAATGACGAATTAGTCACTGAAAATTACGATAAAGCATGTCTTTTGAATAAGTATTTTTGTTCCATATCTACTATAAATGAAAATAATGATAAATCTCCAGAATTTCTGACTAGGTCAAATTCTAAAATAGATATTTTCTTTATAAACTCAAATCAAGTCATTGATATTTTGCAGACTTTAAAATTGGGAAAAGCATCAGGTAATGACTCAATTAGTCACCAAATGCTAAAAAAGACAAGTTATACTGTCAGTGTACCCTTATCATTGTTATTTAATTTGTCATTTGAAAAGGCAGAGTTTCCTAGTCAATGGAAAACAGCTATTGTCATGCCGTTATTCAAAACCGGAGACAAATCACTGGTTTCCAATTATAGACCAATCTCATTATTATCAGCAGTGGGTAAAGTTTTTGAAAGAATTGTGTTTAAAAATGTATTTAATCACTTAATAGCAAACAATTTATTATACAAATTTCAATCAGGTTTTATTCCAGGTCATTCTACCGTTCACCAGCTAATAGAAATTTACTATAGGATATGCATGTCACTTGATGATCGCTGTATAACATCTCTTATATTATGTGATATCTCGAAAGCTTTTGATAGGGTATGGCATAGTGGCCTCTTAATAAAACTAAAAGCGTATGGTATTGATGGAAATCTGTATAAATGGTTTGAAAGTTATATTTCAAATAGAAAACAAAGCGTTTTTGTTTCAAATGCCTATTCGCCTTTTGATAATACTAATGCAGGAGTTCCGCAAGGCTCTGTATTAGGTCCCCTACTATTTCTTATTTATGTAAATGACATAGCTGATAATTTGACAAGTCTAACTCGATTGTTTGCTGATGATACATCTCTTTCTTATTCCAGCAATAATCCTTACACTATAGAGGATGTCTTAAACAGCGATTTAGAACAAATTTCAGTATGGTCTAAAGATTGGCTTATTAACTTTAACCCTAATAAGACAAAGGCTATGATATTCTCCTGCCATACTTCCCCAGATGATATTGAAATAGAATTTCAAAACCAATTAGTAGAATTTGTCTCCTGTCATAAACACTTAGGGATTACTTTTGATTCCAATGGTAAATTCCATACACATATAGAAAATATTTTAAAGTGTGCAAGCACAAGATTAAATGTTCTTAAAAAATTGAAATATGTATTGAATAGAAATTATCTTGCTCGTATATATTTAACTTTTATAAGACCCGTTATGGAATATGCATGTGAGTTATGGGATGGTTGTACTCAACAAGAAGCCGACAATTTAGAACATGTTCAGTTAGAAGCAGGGAGGTTAGTAACTGGGTTGCCCGTGTTTGCTAGTCGGGAAGCTATATATTTTGAAACTGGCTGGCAATTGCTTGTGGACAGAAGAAAATCCAGAAAGCTCAATATGTTCTATTCTTTACATAATGGGACTGCCCCTGATTATCTATGTGATTTAATGCCCCCGCTTGTTGGTCAAGTATCTAACTACGATTTGCGAAACAGTAATAATTATGTAGTACCCGGTTATAGACTAGACATAACTAGAAAATCCTTTTTCCCATCCACTACTATTGAATGGAATAGCCTTCCCCCGACATACGTACGTCCAAAAACATAAATATTTTTAAACGAAAGATGAAGTCCAAATTGATACAGCCACCTTCCTATTTTAGTTGTGGGGATAGAAAACTTAATATCATTCATACACGTTTGAGAAATATGTGCAGTTCTTTAAATTCAGATTTACATCGTGTTAATATTAAACCAAGTCCCGCATGCAGCTGTGGCCACCCTGTTGAGGATAGTATACACTATTTTTTAGAGTGCGCTCTTCATAACGAAGCAAGAGAAATACTGTTTTCAAAATTAGAAAGTTATGCTATATCCATTGAGCTTCTATTGGCTGGTGACGGTGACCTTTCTTTTCAGCAAAACAAAGACATTTTTGAGTCCGTACAATCTTATATCAGAATAACACAAAGATTTAAAACAATCAATTAACATTCTAAATTTCTACTTTACAACCTTTCACTCCAGTCTAGTTGTTTCATTATTATTCCTTATTATATTGTATTTTTTTTCTTTTTTCTTTTTATTTCTAATTTTTGTTTGAAGTATGTATTACATGCATTACTACTATGTTGTATTTTTTCTTTTTCGCCATTATCTAATGTACTTTGTGTTTATATTTATATTGGGAGAGGACGTCTCTAATGTTGTTATAACTTGTGTCCAATCCCTTTTGCTACTTTTGCAAATAAAATATGTTTAAACTAAAAAATATAAATACTGTAGATTTGTATATGATCATCGATTGCCAACATAACGTTCAGTGAAAAATATTTCATGTATTCGTACAGAGAACAAATCAACTTCTTTCAGAATACAATTGGTTGGTTATTGAAGTAAATGATTTGCCACAGAATAAGTGAAACTTGGCCAGAAGCGTACCTCTAACATAAAGAAATTGAAATTAAAATTAAAAAAAGGTAAAGTTTTTTTAATTCTGTATTTTACTGATAATGGACTTAAGCACTTTTTTAAGTCAATACCGAAATTATGAAATACATCGATTTAAATTATTTACACAATAAATAATTTCTGTGTAGTTTTCCATGTCTACATTTATAGACGAGTACAATATAGTAAACTGTATAATTTGTGTATGTATTTGATCCTATGAGCTGTATATTTTCTTACGGGATAAAGAATTATTATAGTTAAACAGAAAAAAGAGAAACGGTAAATATACAGGAATACATAAAGTTTCGTAAATAGTTGCAAAGGACCACACGTAACTTACATGCCACGAGTTTTCATAGAACTTGGCAATTTTTGAAACGCATGTGTATATGCGATAAAGATCTAGTGCACTTGAGCATATTAGAATCATGTTATATATCTAACTATTTTATTTTCAACAGATTCAACAGTTTTGCATTTTTAAACCGCGCGTGCATATATATTTTAATGTTTTTATTTAAAGGCCTTATATAGGTACATGTCCCGTGTATTATACGTTCGTTTGTTTAAATTGTGAAGCATCTGACTTTACTAAGACTATACGCATTTCAAGTTTGAAACAAAAAAACCGATATAAACATCGAGGTCGTTTTGCTTGTGTGATTTACCTGTAAAAATCCCGGGTCCTGCCCATGTTTCAAACGAATTAATGCATGTTTGAAATAGTTTAACGGGGGCGTGGCCTATTAGTTTAACGCAACTAACCAGCAACTTGATTTCAATTGATTCACCGCAGAGAAATCTATTTGACTGGCGTTAAAATGAATTGATATGAATTGAAATGAATTAAATATAATTCTTAATTTTTGTCAATCTTTATCAAATAACGATCAATCTCATTCAAATAGCGTTAAACGTTTTTGTCCGATCAAGTTAAATTCGGGTTACTAGTGATTCATATATTGAGTTAAGTAATAGTCATTGACAGATAACTTTGACATGTTCATAGACAACGGAGGAGTATCAAACTAAACTGTTTAACACTACATAAAACAAAACCAAAAGTATATTATAAATCGGAGAACTCAAAAGAACACCCTCAACATATGTGAAGACCATATCTGCAATCCTGTTGATAACGATATTTATCAATCATTAATTGGAATTTTTAATTCTCTATGATATATTTCAGTAAAACATTTTTCGGGAAATGACGGTTGTAAGAAAGGCTGGGACCGTTTTAGAGATTATTGTTACTATTTTAACAAAGACAAAAAAAGTTGGTTTGATGCTGAGGTAAGAAAGAATGTTTCGTTGATTTATTGTATAGTCTTTAAGAACGCTATGTCTTTTGTCATTTTGTGACTAGTTAAGTTTTGAGCTCAGTACCATTCTGACAAGAAAAGTCGTTAACCGGTAAATTTGACAGTGTATTCTAACGTTTTTCTTTTACACAACTGTTTTTACGTCGTATGCATGTGTTTTTTGGTTACTGTTTTTCACAATTGTAGAACTTTTGTTTTAAATAGCGTAAACCAGACGATTAGTGTTTCATTTTAATTTACTCTCAAACATTCCATCCCCGATCTCTGCATTGCTTACCTTACGGTACGCCTAGCTTTGATGGACTTGTTGTTAATAAAACCTACGGAATGAACAATTTAAATGAAAACAAATATTAAATAGCCTAAAAGGTCATATTTTTTTTCTAACAAATTGAAATAGCGCACACAAAAATGTACTGTTCTATAATTCTTGTCAAAGTTTTGAGCTTTTCTTTTCTTATTTAGAGGCATTGTCAAGCAGAAGACTCATCTTTGGTCAACATTGTGGATGAAAATGAAAACAAGTTTATAATGACAAAATCTAAAGGTAAGTCGTATTGTTTATAAATGAGACAATAACTCTCTTTGTTTCTTTCTCTCTCCATTGTTTGATTGTTTTATTGATCCCAATTTAAAACCGAATAAACAAATAAAATTGAGAATGGAATTTGAAAATGAAAGAAAATTGAAAATGAAAGAATGAAAAAACATTCTTTTGTAACTTGGCTTGCTGATATATATCACTATGCGATATAATTTAGAGTACAATATGTGTTTTCAGAAGCAAACGTAAAACATGTTTGGATAGGAGCAATCAACTGGGATTCAGGAAAGTGGATATGGGGGTCTAACTTTGAACCTGTTAAATATTTCAAATGGACTCCTCGTGAACCAAACGGTTCTGGAACAAGTATACAATGTGTAGAGCTATACCCAACTGTTGACGGGACATGGAACGATCATGCTTGTGCAACCACTTTTGCCTTTGTCTGCAAGAAACATATTGTAAGTGCATAATAAACATAATAAATATATGAAATAGGATATTAAAATGTTTTGATTTTTGACATTGTAATGAACAATTTCTGGTTTTGACAATACTTTGTTGATAACATTATACAGTGAAAACAACACACAACACAAACAAATAGAACTTCAGAACACACTGGAATATTTCATTTAAAAAAAAGAAATCTAGAGGACACTTAACGAAAATAAAAAAGTAACACATTTATAATAAATATACTGGTTTGAAACTAGAATACATAAAATTACAACAGTTATTGATGTTTCGTCTATGAACATAACAGTTCATTGAATATTTAGCAACTACAATGTATATAAAACACTAGTTTAATATTTGTTTGTTTCTTTTTATTTTAGTGAAACGGCTGCCCTCCGAAAAAGAACATAAAGTGAACAAAATAAAATTTGTTAAACTATTAGCTTCTTTTTTATAATATCTACATATCAGGATGTATATTTATTTATAATATCAATCAAATATTATTGAGGGTTTGTAATTTGAATAAACTTGCTCACATGCACATTTACACATCCTAAGTTTTCACACCAGTACTGATGTGTTTAGCTTTTCGTACTTCAAAAACCACATATTGAACAGGGAACAGAACAAGTTACTAAAATACATTCTAGCAATCCCCGATTTGTCATAGTTCATGGCATAGTTGTTAATCTAACTATTGTAGCCTTTGGTTGAGGTCAATACGATGTCATATCGACCTAGATAAGCAGATCGATCTCAGAATTCGTTATAGTCAATATGCTTCTCGTAAGTTGATATAGCCTTGTATCGACTTCATACCAAGGCTATAATTGTTATATATATATATATATATATACATATATATCTTTTTGCAAATGTTGTTTGTGCTTAAGTTAGACCCTTCTACAACGAAATTTGTTACATGCACACGTATAAAAGTTGAGGTTTTTACGCAGTCATAGGTTTGCACGTTGTTTTCAAATAAGACTTGTTTATATTTTTTTCGTTTGGGCTTGTATCATATTTGCCCTCTGGTTTATATAATCCGTTCATCTTAGTTTGACTCTTGAAAATTCAAGAGTTTACCTTAAATTGAGGTAAATTAAATGACCTTCCAAATACATTTTGATCCCTTACAACACTGAAAAAACATTACTTGTCGAAATCTTGTCAAGGTGAAACAATTTAGAACATCATATTATGGTTTAACATCTTTGAAGCCAATTTATTTTTTTCTACTTGGTATTGAATTAATATAGAGATCCATTTTGTTACACATTGTGATCAATTTATTTTGCAATCATCAATGGCAGTCAGCTGGGTTTTAGTAAATTAGTTGTTCGACCTGTTTGTCAAATGCGTTTTGTTAAAATATACTTTTGTTACTCCTTTTGGTCTTTTGGAAAATGTTGTTTGTGCTGTATTTAGACCCCTCTATAACGACATTTGTTACATGCACACGTATAAAAATTACAGTTTGTATCCATCACAATCATAGGTTTGAACGTTGTGTTGAATTTAGACTTGTTTATATTTGTTTCGTATGGGCTTTTATTATATTTTCTCTCTGGTTTATATAATCCGATCATCCTAATTTGACTCTTGAATATTCAAAAGTGTATCGTAAATTGAGGTAAACTAAATGGCCTTCCAAATACTTTTGGATCCCTAAAAATACTGGAGAGACATTTATTGTCAATATCCGGATATGGTCCAAACAATAAAACCAACTTATGTTGTCGTTTACCATCTTTGCCGAAAGTTTATTGTTTTCTACTTGGTTTCAAATATATATAGAGATCCATTTTGTTTTACCTTGTGATCAATTTATTTTGCAATCGTCAATGGCAGTCAGTTATCCGACCTGTAAGAATTGCGCTTTTTTTTTATCCAACGCAATCATAGGATTGAACGTTGTTATTAATCTAGACTTGTATTTAGACAAACAGTTATTTGAAACTTGTGTTGGTGTTGATTTAAAGGTTTCCTGTTCAGATAGCATGTGGAATAGATTTAAGAAGAATTTTCTTACATTAAAGATAAATTTACTTCACATCGTTTTATTTCCAATGATATATTTGCAACATTTACTACATGTTGTATGATATTGATTTTACATGAAACAGTAGTATACTGCTGTTCGAAATTCAAAAATCGATAGAGAGAAAAAACCAAATGCGGGTTACAGACTAAAACTGAGGTATGGGTGTCTTTCTCCATCTTGGATTGTAAAAAAAAGGGAATCAAAGGTCCAGATTTTCCATCAAGTTAGCAAAATTTGATGCAGGAATGCAGATGTTTAATGTACATTTTCATTTAAAAGTACCAATTTATAAGAATATAACTTCTAAATATTGATATTTCTGCAAATGTTTATTATTTTTGGTTGTTGTTTTTTTTTAAATTGGCATTTTAAGGGGAGGTAACTCTAAAAAAGTGCATTTTCTGAAGGATTCTGTATGGAATTTTCCTATTTTGTATTTTAGCCGGAAAAAACGTACGGTGTCCCTATCTTTTCTTTTGATATTCTCAAAGCAGTGTCTGAAAGCTATCTTTTCCTGAAGTATTTAACAATTCTATCATTTTATTTAGTTTCTAATCACAAAATGGTGTTTTTTCTTGTATAATCCATACAAAATGTGTCATTTTGTCCCGTCCTGTAGCTTGAGAAAATGCGTGGTGACCTATCATTTTTATTATATTTTTCAACATATATCAATAGATACAACGTTTTGGCAAAGTATGAACAAATTCTATCATTTTTATTTTAGACTCCCATACCACCTTAAGTATAAGATAAAGTTCATTTATAGAAAAATATAGATAAATCCTATATAAAGAAGAAAAAAAATGATTTAGACCCGCGAGCCTCCTTAAACCAGTGAAGCTATTAACTCTAAGAAAGAGGCAACACATATTTTATATTTCATAACGAATAATATATGATAAAATCAAGGAAAATAAAGGGAAAATATCTGATATCACAGCAAACAAGATGCTGGTTATTTCATAAAAAAACTAAATCTTTAATTAGAAAATGAGCCTGTTACAAATGTAACAGCAATGTAAAAACTAGAAACAAGAATTACACGGTAAACATGCATTTTATGTAGCCTAACGATTTTGTTGTGTGTACGACAGCATTGATATGTTTATACAATGAAAAAGATAATTTTTAAGAAAATGTCGAAATAGTATCAATAAAACGTTAATCTATTGACTGAAATAATCATCTTTTCCTTTGTAATGGTAAGCGGATTGTCTTCAATGAAACCGTATTAGTTCCGGTTTTACAGTGGCAGTGATGATAATTTACTTTCTAAAGTTTGTTTTATTGTCAAGAAGTAAGTCTGTTTCAAAAGCCTGTGAATTTGGACCGACTATATGATCATATGTTGAGAAAAATCGTAGGCTTTCTCACATGGTTAAAATCAATTTATATATGACTTATTAATTGATTTTGCATTACAAAATATGATTAACTGATTGATTTACACTTGGTTATGTTATGGTAATTATTAAGATCATGTTTATTTTTAAAGCCTGAAAAAACAAACAGATTATCTTTAGGCGAAAAGTAGACATAAAATATAACTCAAAATTTAATGATAGAACACTCCCCATTTAATGAAGTGCACAAAGTGTTAATATGTATGCACGAGCGCAACGTTTAAACGTTGATAAGTACATGTTAGTCAAACAATGGATTAAAGGTTTTTCAACTGCAATGAATGTGAAATTGACAATTTGGAAAGTTGTAATTGTTGCATTTTTCATAGATAATAGATTGAAGTTGTCCACCATTGCCAATATCATCAAGGCATAGGTTAATGATATGAAACAGAACTTTACCAGATGCTTTTTTTATTCATTTTTGTGATGGATTTTTGTGAATGTTGCTTCATAGAAGTACAAAACAAGTGGACCAGTAATTGAGCAATACTCATCGGAATACTGACTACCTGGTGAAAATATCAGTGCATCAAACTCAACAAATATGTTGTTAATCACAAAGTATTTCAGTTTTTGTGTTTTTGTTGTGATTATTATGAAGTTCTACACAAAGGAAGATCTGTTATCACCTAAATCAAAGAATTAGTATGTAGGCTCCAATTTTTGTATTTAAATTAAAAAAAATTGCGTAAAGAGACGATGTAGTGGAAAGTATGATAATACCGTTATAGATAGGCGAAACATGAATTATCGTTAAATATAATTGATTCGTATATTTTGAAAAATTGTATTCGTTCAGGGATAGTCACATGTTAAACTATGTTTTGAAGGTTGATAGAAAACAGCGGATAGCAAAAACATATTTTTGACAGCCAAAGTTCCTAAAGATGATGTTCAACAAACCTAAAGGGAGGCCGAGCTAAGTTTGCTGTTATTGTAAAACTTAAGCTGAGCAAAATGTCATTTATTCAAAAGTCAAGAATAATTGAGAATGACATATTAACAATATCAATAGTAGCAAAAAAATGACAATGACATTAAAAAGAAAAGGTGGGGTTACGAAAATGCCACAATTCCCCAAAAGGATCCACAACCGAGGACTCCCAGTCCATAAATAGGGAAGACAGTATATAAAGCTAAGAAAAAAAAGCCCTTAATAACCACTTAAATGCAGAGCAAGCCATGTTGAACTCTATTTTCCATATAGACGCAAATACATGTGAAAATAAAAACAAATTTTTAATTATAGTCCTGTAAAATTGTTCACTAGAATAAGATATAGAAAAACACAAAAAAACAAAATGTTTTAGATGTTGAATAAAAACAAATGTAGCGCAAGCCAGGATGACCTTTACCAAAATATACTGAAATGTACAATAGATTGTAGAGCAAACCATGTTGACCTCTACTAGTAAGTCCAGAATGCTCGACCAAATAAAAACAAATGAATTTTATCATAATCCTGGTATAATCCTGGTACCTTTGATAACTATTTACACCACTGGGTCGATGCCACTGCTGGTGGACGTTTCGTCCCCGAGGGTATGATCAGCCCAGTAGTCAACACTTCGGTGATGACATGAATATCAATAATGTGGTCATTTTTATAAATTTCCTGTTTACAAAACTTTTACAGAATTTTTCGATAAACTAAGGATTTTCTTATCCTAGGCATAGATTACCTTAGCCGTATTTGGCACAACTTGTTGGAATTTAGGATTCACAATGCTCTTCAACTTTGTACTTGTTTGGCTTTATAAAAATTTTGATATGAGCGTCACTGATGAGTCTGTAGTAGACGAAACGAGCGTCTGGCGTACTAAATTATAATCATGGTTCCTTTGATTACTAATTAATTAGTTACAGATTAAAAAGTTGAGGTGGAATACTAAAGATTTCTGACTCCTTGAATCGATGGTTTTACCTGAATTTGACAAAACCTTTTAAACTTCGGGGACATCAATGTGATTCAAAGTCGTCTCTTTTTTTGCCTTTCTTAATTTCGTCCTATTCGAACGTCACTATTGGGTAATTGTAGACGTAATGCACGTCTGACGTGAAAATTTTGAAGCATGGTATCGAAGTTTCTTCAGATGAAAGCATGAATACATGTATGACAGCACAAACTCTGTCTCATCAAGACATTATCACTGTCATGAAACAACAGTTACATTTAGGTTATCCCTCTTTGAATATTGTAAGAACCTTGACAAAAATTTTGACTCGAGTGGAAGACAAAAACTATAATCTTGGATTATTAGATTAAAGACTGTGAACAGATTGAAGTACAGAAACTTTTACGTTTTCTTTTTTTTTTTGTATTTTGTTATGACATCAGCATAGTTTGCATAAGTTTATAAGTAAACACTAAACGAAAACATGATATGCAGACAACAATCAACAAGAACTACTGACTTTTGTGAGTATTGAAATCCCCCTTACCTCTAACAGTACAAACTGTAGACAAACAATTGGTTTAATAATATTAATAATAGAAATAAAAAAAAAATATCAAAAGGACAAACCCAAGGTATCAATCTAAGAGTCCTCGCCCGCCTTCAAATCGAGTAAACTTCAACTCAAAAACAGACCTTTTCTGCAGACTACAAATTCAATCTGTAAATATCCAGAGGATTTAGTAGTGTTTAGGATTTATATTTTGAGAAACCCATGGCCTTGTCCACTGTATCCATGGAAAACAGCTTCCAAATACCTGTCTCAATACAATAAAAGTTGAGTTATATGTCAAGGACACTGTAGTAGAAAATAATACAGACAAACATACGTCATTTAAATGTTGTTAATGTGCTGTCTCAAAAGAAGACAAATCTTTGGACTTATTATATAAGATTTTGATAGATCTTCTGTCAACACATGTTAGGATTTGACTGAAAACAACGACTCATGAGATATTTTATTAGTTGTTTTTGGCAAAACTTTAAGGAATTTTCGGTCTTCAATGCTCTTTAACTTCGTACTTTATTTAGCCTTTAAAACCTGTTTTTATTCGACGTCACTAGTGAGTCTGTTGTAGACGAAATGCGCGTCTGGCGTAATTATAAAATTTTCATCCTGGTATATTTGATGACTTTTTCACAAAAAGGACAACATAATAGTACCGAGCCGTTCCATTTTAGTTACGATAAGATGTATGGTCAATGATTTTGATTTTAAGAATTTTGCACTGAAAATTTTTACGAAATTGGATGATACATTTTTGTTACATAGCAACGTACAATATCAGAACATGTAAACAAAAAGAACAAATTTGTTTTTCAGATGCATATAAAAGCATAAAATTAATGCGTTGAATAAATTCTTATACTAACTTTAAGTATTATTTTGCAATAATTAAAGAAAAAAAGTATTAAACAAAGGGTAGTAGTCAGCCAAGAATAATCTTAGGCCGTTTGTCGACATCTTATTATTAGGTTCCGTTTGAAGCCAATTTGGTTTTTCTTTGTACACTTCTATTCCTAATTCCGTCCGTCCGGTGTCCACATGTCGCACTGTAACTTGACAACCGCTTATCCAAATTTCATGAAACTTAAAACAGTTGTTTCTTATGATGGTCAAACGATCTGTATACTTTTGGGTGAACATCAGGTTTAATCTTTTTGAGTTAGCGGACTTTATAACTTAATCAGGGGTGTGTTTTTATTAACATATAGCACGCGTCGTATCTCAAAAGCGGTTTATGATTATTGCTTAAATTTTTATACTTTTCTTATAATATATTATTATTAAGATCTGTGTACTTTTTGGTGATGATTCAAAATTTTATGTAAGAGGTATGGAGTTTTTTTGTAAAAAGAAAAGGAGAGGTGGATTTCACATATCGTGCTGTATCTCAAAAAAAAATATATTTGAAAAAAAATTGAAAACAACACGTTATTGCATCCGAAGCGTTTTTCTTGATTTTCCTTCATCAGGAACGCTTAAAGCTAAATATTTGAAATCCGGAGATGTAGAAATACCGAAACTGTTGAAGAGCTATATGTCAAAAAACTTAAATAAATAGCCAAATTCATCTAAAGCCAACTTTACCGGAGGGAGTTGAAACCTTAGTTTCTTAATAATTTATAAATTTATTAACGGTAAATGAGTATTGTAAAAACTTCACCCACAAGATGACGGGTGTATCATGCGCTCATGGCGCAGCTGTTTATTTCAAATTTGTCCCTTCTCTGTTATCCTGGTGTCATGTAATATATGGTAGACATATGTATAGAGTTGTTTTATTTCATAGTTGCAAAGTTAATTCAAAAGGAAAAAAAATATGATTTCTAATATAAAAAAATATGATTTTTTTTTCATCAAACTATTTAGCACTACCCTATATTTCTGTTCGATGCAATTTATAAGGAGATCCATAATTGCACTATATTTGGCCAAAATCATAGAAGTAACACTTCCATTTTTTTGCTATGCGTAGATTTAGAACAGCCGATATTAATTTCTATATCGAATATCAGTTCCAAAAGCAAATGCACCGTATATAGATAGTTACACTCACCGTAGATTAAAAGATTAAAAATGTCTACGCCAGACGCTCGTTTTGTCTACACAAAATTCATCAGTAACGATCTAATAAAGAAAGTTTAAAAGACCAGATAAAATACGATGTTGAAGAGCATTAATGATCCAATTGAGTAACGAATTTATTGTTAACACCTGATGTATATCATTCAATAATCTGTGAATCAAATCTTTGCTCTGCACGAAACATGTTAGACATGCCTATGTACAATCGATAGCAATATTGTAGTAGCTAATACGTATTGAGTTTGAGAACTTCTATGAGTGATAACAACACACGTGACAAAATAAAACCATCTACAAAAGCGACATACATTGTATGTACAGAAATTTGACTAGAGTCAACACGATAAAAAGTTCTAATCCTTCCGGATCAATTGAATTCAAGCCTTATGGTAAATCTATTTGTATTTAGCTGGGAAGTTTTCCTCTCTGCGGCATTATGGTTCCTTTGTTCTGTTGTCTGTCTTTTAATCTACTTTGTTTTTACCTACCCATTCATACTTCTAAAATTCTGAATGATTACAGTTGTGCTAAAAGTAAAATAGTTATAAAATCTTAAAACAAAATATAGATTAAGATGTTACTGTATAATTCTTTGTTTTGTTTTATTCTTTTTCTCTTTCTTCATTTTCCACTCCCCTACTATCTGTTATTATTTACTGATTTCTAATATAAAAAAAAATATCTCTTCTTCATATAATATCAAATTTTGCCACCTATTATGTATTTATAATATAAGGAAAATCACAAAAAAAAACCGAAACAAAAAGACCTTTATCAAATGAAAATATCAAAAGATCAAACACATTACACGAATGAATAATAGGATTGTATGTACTAATTATTTATAATTTATTATATTTATATATGTCACAGTTTTAGTTTGTTACCCCGATTTTGTATATTGTCCATAGATTTACGACATTTGAACAGCGGTATACTACTGTTGCCTTTATGTATATGCTTTAATTGTTTGGAAATTCAAAATGAAGAAATATAGTTATAGAACTTTTTCTTTTCTTTATTTTAACAATGATTAAATCTTGACACCTTATGTGTTTAAAAGTTGATTATCATATATATATCTACCTTTTCAAAAGTGTATGCTCAAATGCTTAATTACTCTTAAAAACTGTTTGGTTTTTTTTTCTTGATATTGCTTTTTTACAGACTGCATAAATGCTTTTACTTTGACTAATCGAGGTTCAAGTTTTTTTTTAGTTTCATTCTTGATTTACGGGATTTACGGAATATGTAAAGGGGAAGAACCGATATCAAAGCTTCAACTTAACTTTAATTATATTGTGCTTTGGGTCATGTCGTTTTATTTCGGTAAGATCAATATAGTTTGATGAAAATTCAAGTTAATTTGAAAAAGTAATAAACAAATTTATTAAAGTTGACTCTCATAATTCAGTACGACTGAATGTTCTAGCTTTTTAACCTTTTTATTGAATCCTCAAATTTTACAGCAAAAACTCAAACTACCAAACAACTATGCATTCTGTACGATCAGAGTATAATTGAGATAGCTATTCAGTTTTGAATCAATCCAAGTTGATTTAAAAAAAGTTATACATATAATTAAAGATGACTATCTGAATTTAATCATTTGTTTTTATCTTTTAGATACATTCTTTAGTTTCAAAGCAATAAAACAAATTACAAAATAAACTTGAATTTTGTAAGATCTATATTTGATTTAGCTAGATGAGCTGATTTACACCAGTTTACACTAAATTTGATCAAGACTAGGCGAGATCGGTCGAGATTGGTCCAGCCTTGGTCTAGACGACTCAAGCCTACACCAAGATAATCAAGTACTGAATCAGATTTATTTTGTGGAGACATAGTTAGTACAGTGAAGTACAGTTAAATACTGTCGAGACAGATTGAGACTAGTCGAGTAAAATGTGTGCTCGATTATTGGTCGAGCACAAAATCCGGTCTTTTCAGACTCTGCGCAGTTTGAAGTGATAACTACGTATGTATTACAGTATGCGAACAACCTTTATCTTTCCCTTCTAGATTAATTTCAGTTTGACAGTTCTTGCTGAAAAATTAATTCAGAAAAGTATTGGGACATTCTGAAGTATCAAGTTTTATTTTCATTTTCTAGTATTAAATCAATACCGCCACTGGTGGACTCCTGGCCTTGTAGGTTATCATCAGCTTAATCGCTTTGATTATAACATGCTGTATATTATACTGTTTTTACTTTCTTCGTTGATAAATGTAGCATTTATTGAGTAGCTAGGATTCGAACTCAAAGATCGTTTTAGATCTATTTAGCTATTAATTTTCATCGCAGGCCAAGTCACATCACATCTAATGTATTCAAGGTCCTATACCTTTTTTGCTTTCAAATTTTTAGGATAGAGCGTTCTTAATGAAGGAAAATCGAGAGCGCACAAAAGTATCATATGTTATTTTGCATGTAAACATGTCAATTTCATCACTTAACTATTTTGAAACATAATCAATAACAACAATAGAATTTGGATTAGCATAACAAAAAAATTATTGTTACATAGCTGAAGTTTATATTGATTCTAAAGATTTGTATACGGACTATACAGTTCGCTGTATATGCCTATTTGCAGCGAGGAGGAATGATATAGTCAAAAGAATAGCTGGATTACATATCAAGTTATCTACATATGATTTCTTTTGATTGTTTACAGTATGTTTAATATTTCTACTTGGCATTTTTAGAAGAAGTTAATCGTGATAGTTGAATTCGTTTAGTCCTTATAGAACAGATAATACACATGATTACTACATGAAATAATTACTATACACATAACAAAAATATATACTTTAGTTTTTGGTTAAACGTTTTAAAAATAAGAAGATGTATTTTCCAATTAGACAACGATTCAAAGTGACGTAAGTGTTAGCAGCTATATAGAACACCATACGACAATCAACAATGAGTTATATCTATACTGTATATTATTCATTAAATGCCAATCTGTAAACAATTCAAACAAGAAAAATGACTTGATGTCTGTCGAAAACAGTTATTGCATAAGATACAAATCGTAGACATCAATCAAGGACAACTATTGTATTACAGGCGACTGACAGTTGCATGTAAAATGTTGAGGGATAAAAATAGGAATAAATATAAATCAATTGCTTTAAAAAAGCAATTGTAGGCGGTCTTTCCCCCTTTAAAATTAATTGAATTTGGGGGGGGGGGGGTTGTTTGTTTGTTTGTTTGTTTGTTTGTTTGTTTGTTTGTTTCTGTATGGGGTCTATATTATTGTTACCGGAGAAGTTTCATGTTTAGTTTGGAAAGTTTTTCTTTTATTTTAGGTACAGCGCGCGCGCCACATCACGTGACACGGGTTTATAATAACGAAAAGTTAGTCTTTTTATTTCTTTTTAGGTGGGGACTTTGAACAGACAACATGTATAGAGACGGAATAAACACAATGTAATTTCTTTTGTCATTGTAGGAAATTGACATTTGGATCACAGTTCACGGGCCGTGCATGTTTTGGATTTAATTGATCCGGTGTAACTTTAAAACACATTTATTGATTATTTTCTGATATTGTACATTTTTCAGCACCTGTTTGTAACACAGATTAGTATTTCAATCTCGGAGCGGACATTTTATTGTAGGTTTTTACTGAGATTTACGGACCTTGCAAGCGATTTTTACGGCATTGCCATTTCTTTTCTCTAGGAAAAGCTTTGAGAGATATCTGCACCAAGTTTTTTTTAAAACTTTAAGTACATGTATGCCCTGCTGACTGCAAATTTTGAGGTCGATTGTACTTGTAGTTTCAGAGTACATGTTGATTTTTTTTCAGAAGTGACGCAAGAACAATATTAAATTTCAATTTTTCATGAAACATGATTGATTGATCATGATCATGATCATGATTGATTGATTACTTGATTTATTGATTGATTGATTTATTGATTGATTGATTGATTAGTTGGTTGGTTGGTTGGTTGGTTGATTAAACACGTTGGATAGGGTCAATTGAAACAGCGAAAAGGAAACAAAGAAGATCTTGGACCGTATATTAAACACATGAGACGGATACATGATTGATTGATCATGATCATGATTGATTGATTGATTGATTGATTGATTGATTGATTGATTAGTTGGTTGGTTGGTTGGTTGGTTAAACACGTTGGATAGGGTCAGTTGAAACAGCGAAAAAGAAACAAAGAAGATCTTGGACCGTATAATAAACACATGAGACGGATACATGATTGATTGATTGATTGATTGATTGATCATGATCATGATTGATTGATTGATTAGTTGGTTGGTTGGTTGTTTGGTCAAACACGTTGGATAGGGTCAGTTGAAACAGCGAAAAAGAAACAAAGAAGATCTTGAACCCTATGATAAACACACGAGACGGAAACGTGATTGATTGATTGATTGATCATGATAATTATTGGTTGATTGATCATGATCATGATTGATTGATTGATTGATTGATTGATTGATTGATTGGTTGGTTGGTTGGTTGGTTGGTTGGCAGGCAAACACACATAAAACTCTTCAAGTAGTGCCCCAAATCACATATGTACATGACCTTGACCTTTGACCTTGTGACTTTTGTCAAGGTCATTTCTTCACAATGTCATTGCAGAAGACCCTATGGGTCAAGGTCATTTTGTTTAAGAGTTTTGTCTAATAATGGCTTTATATAAACCATCAATGGGGATTATGTCCCTTACACAATGGTAAAACCAATATAGTCATAATGTAACAAAGTTGCCCCTTGAAGTCTTTAACATTTTTCACTGCTTAAATTTTCTGTATCTATAACCATTTAAGAATTATAGGGAAATCAAAGACATATGAAAATCTCAGATATGACCTTGACCTTTGACCTTGACCTAATTTTCATTTTTTTGGACCAAGGACCTCAAATCAAAAGATCCTAGGTCTCTATCACTTATGGTTTACAAGATAGAAATGCATATCACTTATAACAAATGCATAAGGGGAAATAACTCTCATATGGAGCGTTCATATCGCTTCGGTCAAAATAGGACAAATCATGCGAAGGATATAACGAGTAATTTTGTAAAATAAATTTGTCATAATATTTTACGGTTGCGAAGGAGTTGCGCTAACAAGGAAAACAGTGTTTGGGGAGATAACTCCTACAAAGAAAAGTATTCGTTAACGCAGGGTAAATTTCAAAAGCGCATAAACTGTTCGATATCATATACCAAATATCTAAGCGACATATTGCGAAACAAATGTTTATCGCAAGAACAAAATTAGGCGGAAGAAAAAAAAAAAAAAAATTAAAAACCAATTGTTCAGAGAACAATTGAAGGTCTTTCCATCAAAACAATGTATTTTGATATGAAAGTTGTGAAACTAAGTTTAAAATGTCATTGCAATCGTCAAATGATAGCTTCTAGTACGCTTATTCCAAAAATATTTGGTTTCCATACATTTTTTTTTAAATAAGGGAGATAATTTGTTACTTCCGGTTTGAAAAATGTTACTTACGGTTATATTTGAATATTTACTTGACACTGATTCCAAAAATATCTGGTTCTATATACTTTTATATTAATAAAGTACAAAAAATAGCTACTTCCGGTTTATAAAAGGTCACTTCCGGTTGTTTCTTTCAAGGTTAAATGGTTTGATACCTTTTTCCAAAAGTTTCATAGCTTTATCATGTATACATATAAAATAAAAGCAAAGGTCAAAATCTAGAACGTCAAATTAAGCTATGACCTTGAGATCAATTTCAAGGTCATGAACTAAGGACCTCAAATAAAAAGACCATAGGTCTTAATTATATTTGGTTAATAACTTATATCACCAAACACGTATTTTTAAATACAAGAGGGGAGAAAACTCCCTTTTACGTTCAACGTGCCCTTGCAATAAAAATTTATGTGTTACGACATGTCGCAACTAACAATTTAGTAAAAATAATTTTTTGATATCTTATACGGTCTTTGGATATTAGTGAAAATAAGCCAAATTCAATATTAGAATATGACCTTGACCTTTGACCTTGACCTAATTTTCATTTTTTTGGACCAAGGACCTCAAGTCAAAAGATCCTAGGTCTCTATCACTTATGGTTTATAAGATAGAAATGCATATCACTTATATCAGATGCATAAGGGGAAATAACTCTCATATGGAGCGGTCATATTGCTTCGGTCAAAATAGGACAAATCATGCAAAGGATATAACGAGCAATTTTGTAAAATAAATTTGTCGTTATCTTTTACGGTTGCGAAGGAGTTGTGAGCACAAGGAAAACAGTGTTTGGGGAGATAACTCCTACAAAGAAAAGTATTCGGTTACGCAGGGTAAATTTCAAAAGCGCATAAACTGTTTGATATCATATACCAAATATCAAAGCGACATATTGCGAAACAAATGTTTATCGCAAGAACAAAATTAGGCGGAAGAAAAAAAAAAAAAAAAAAAAATAATCAGAAGAAAAACAATAGGTCTTTCCACAGAAAAGTGGAAAGACCTAATAATCAGAACAAAAACAATAGGCTTTCCACAGAAAAGTGGAAAGACCTAATAATAACTGAAACTGATGATTAAAGAAATGTATAAAGTGTTGTTTTGTTATTTTATTTTTAAAAAATTACAAAAAACTTCGAGGAAAATTAAAAGCGAAAAATGCCTAACCAAATGGCAAAATCAATCGATAAAACACATCAAACGAATAGACAATAACTACCATACACCATCCCTGACATGGTACAGGCATTTTATCATGTAGAAAATGGTAAAAAAAAAATATTTGTGCTTCATGTTTAGATGAAACACCAACCCTGCAATAGCACTCCAGATCACGGCTTATTTCGGGACGGAGTTTGTGTGTTGTGCTCAGTATTTTGTTTTCTTTATAATAATTCAGGGCTTAATCGTACATTTGGTTTTTCTTATTGAATTATTTTGTTTTACTGTGGAGTTTTCCTCAAGTTCTATTCGAGTTTTAAATATCCCTTATGTATGATATGCAGATTTTTACGATCCATGTTTTATGTTTTTCTGAGAAAAAATATACAACAATAATTCTCAAAAAAGTTTTGATTTGTTTTCAAAGTTATACTACTTCCCGTTATTCTATACAAACTACAGATGTAGAATTATCATATTTCAGAAAGGTAAAGTGTAGCAGATGGATCTAAATTTACCTGTAAAAATGTTTTCAGCAAACTCAATATAATATCTCTAGTGTCCTGTTTTCAAGGTAGCACATATTCTATATCAGATGTTTACTTTTCATTTCCGTGTAAAGCCTGAACACCGGTTATACTTTAGTAATAAATAAAATTGCATGTGTACATACAATTGAAATGCAATTAAATTAAGCTAATGCTTTTATGAATGTTTTTTTTTAAGACAGCAAGGTTTTTTTAACTTCCGTATATCGAAAGAAAACCCAGTTGACATTACCTTCCTTTTATAACAGTATTTTAAAATATATTTCCCATGTTTCACCCAAATGACGACTTATTTATGCCAAATAAACATTCAAACTAATAGATAGAATATCTAATGATAATTGAATTGAAAGGTACAACTTAAATTCAAGTTAAGGTACTGCCAATTATTCAATCTAGAATTAAGATACTGATCATGATATTTAGGTCTTTCCACTTTTCTGTGGAAAGACCTATTGTTTTTCTTCTGATTATTTTTTTTTCTTCCGCCTAATTTTGTTCTTGTGATAAATATTTGTTTCGCAATATGTCGCTTAGATATTTGGTATATGATATTGAACAGTTTATGCGCTTTTGAAATTTACCCTGCGTAACCGAATACTTTTCTTTGTAGGAGTTGTCTCCCCAAACACTGTTTTCCTTGTGTCCACGACTCCTTCGCAACCGTAAAAGATTACGACAAATTTATTTCATAAAATTGCCCGTTATATCCTTCGCATGATTTGTCCATTTTCGACCGAAGCAATATGAAGGCTCCATATGAGAGTTATTTCCCCTTTTGTATTTGAAATTTTGAAATGTATTTTAAACTGGAACACCATAAGTGGTCCAAAAAAAGGAAAAGTAGGTCAAGGTCAAAGGTCAAGGTCATATTCTAATTTTTAAATTTGTCTTATTTTCACTCATTTTCATTAACCTTATATGATGTCGAAAAACTGTTTTGTATAAATTGTTAGTTGCGACATGTGGTAACTAAATACTTTTAGTTGAAAGGGTGCGTAAATAATGAATGGGAGTTTTCACCCCTATCATATCTTAAATTATGTGTAAAGTGATATAACTTATTAACCATACATATTAGAGACCTAGGGTCTTTTGATTTGAGATCCTCAGTTTGTGACCTTGAAATTTGCTTTAAATTCATATTTATACATCATAAAGCCATATGAACTGACATTTTAGACTGATTTTTTATATTTTAATATCAAAATAGATATTAACTGGTGGCAAGACCTTCAATTGTTCTCTGAACAATTGGTTTTTAATTATACTTATTATTGTTTAAGTGGATCGATTACATTTGACAATTAATGCTTTGAAATTTCTATATATAATAATTGATGTAAGTTTAAGTTTATGTTTTATGATCAGTATTTTTGTACCTTGTAGAATATCGCGAGTTCTTAATTCAAATTGCATAGAATGTGAACTTAGATAATGGTTTCTCCATTTATTCATAAAATGTCTTCCAATTGAACACACACCAAGAACAAGAAACAAATACAAAAAAAAAGTAATTTTCAATCGTATCTTTCTGTTAATTTTGTTTTCAATTGCATATTTGTGGGTGCTAGCTGTTTCATTGTACTTTGATTTGCTTTAAAATAACTAAATAATCAACTTTGGTGATTGTTTAAATGGCTACGATTATTAATGTTGGTGAAAAGATGCTTGTCTGGCTCAACAGGACGATAATCTTTATAATGACATAAAATACAGTTAAAATGTAGCAATAAGACAATCAGTGATTTGGAAAAGAGACTCAAAGGTCTGTTTTAGTTAAATATATAACAACTTGCAATTTTGATTGGATTCACATGTCTATTTCTAAAAGTCTATGTTATGTTAACTCATTTTAAGAATAAATATAAAAGAAGAATTTAGAAAAACAATATAAACGAGAAAAAACACGTCAGAGAGAAGTGAAAAATATCAAAGGAACGTCAAAACTCATAAATCGAAATGACAACACAGTGGCTGAAAACAAAAAGTCTACAATGCAAACAATAGCTTACAAAACACAACAAAGTCACATTAAGGATTCGCATTTAATTATTTTTTATCTGATTTTATAAAACTTTACCTAGATAGAAGTGCACTAAAACATTATCAAAGAAACCAGTCTTTTCATTATAAATGACAAACGTGCGTTTCATCTATGAAACAATCATTTTAGGCTCTCGTAAGAAAAAAGTAAAAAAATCGGACTTGAAAATTTTGTTTAAGGGCAAGCGAAAGTTCGCTTAGAAGTGCGATTTTCCCTCGCTGTGCTGAGGACCAATTGGTGAACTTTGAATCCTGTGTTTTTCTCTTTGATCGGATTTTTTTCAATGCATACAAAATGCATAAAAAGTTATTTAAGTTTCTTTTTTTCAATGTTTGTTTTTCTGTCATGTACTTTTCTCCGGGAAAAAATGCAATTATAAGAAAAAACATATGATTGTTTACTTGAATACTATACTTCCTGTAATGATATACCAACTGCATAAGTAACATAATCATATGTCGGTACAATGAACCTGACCAGATGGTGCAGAATTTACCTATAAAAATACTTTCTATTTACCAAACGCAACACGTCATCAACTACTATCTTTTTATTTTTGATATTACATTATATTAAAATATGAACATTTGAATATACAGCAGAAGTGCTATAAATGAAGTTAACATATCAAATTATCTAAAATATCTAATACAGCACCACATATTTAAATTATCTTTCGGGTATCTTAAATAGAATCAATTTGAGTTTGCCTGCCTTTTATAACAATATTTTTTAATATATATGTACCAATTGTTAAAGAAAACTGAAATGACGTCTAGATAATAAAAAAAAAAACAATCACACTGATGAATTGTAAATATTAAGGTTAAACGGAAGTGACAATTGAACTGAAGGCACTGCTAAACAGCTCTCTGAAATACCAAGTCAAGAATATAAATGTTGTTTTCACTCGTCCCGTTGGTTGATTAGTTTTATTTTGTCCCTTTTTTTACGAATACGAACAACCTTTTTATTTTATACGTCTTTGTTAATTAGACTGTTTCCTGTAAAGATTTTCATTATACGCTAAAAAAAACTATAAATCGTTTGAATCAGCAAAAGATCATATAATACAGACAAGATTATATGTTGCAATTTCATTTTGGGGACTTTGCCCCAAATTGAAAATGATGGAGATAGCTTGCTTCCTCATTGACCGCTGTTTTTCAAAAATATGTTATTTTATCAATTTGGGGCTTTTGCCACACCATATACAAGCCTGACAATATCAAATCTATATCTCGTTTGAATCAGCAACATAATCATATAATACATATACAATTATATGTTGTAATTTCATTTTGGGGACTTTGCCCCAAACTGAAAATGATGGAGATAGCTTGCTTCCTCATTGAATGCTGTTTTTCAAAAATATGTTATTTTATCATATTGGGGCTTGTGTCCGAAATATACTAGCCTGCCAATATTAAATCTATACACATTTCATTCAAATAAAGTGGGAAAAAGAGAATAAAATAGATTTTCTCTTTTTCAAATAGAAATCGTTTTTCTCAATTCTATTCCAGAAAAAAATGTTTAAAGTTGACTTAGAGACATGTGAGAAAGTTAAGGACATACGATACAGTTTTAATTCCGTATTTACAGTTCGATGAAAATTTCCATATATTTTTTGCCTGATTAAATCAAATATGTAATAAAAAATATACCTTCATGTGCTACTTTTTGAGTCAAATGAGGTCGAAATTTTGTATATTTGCTCAAAATTCGGATTTGTGGCCGTATTTTCTCTTTCGAATGAAAGCCATGACTTTTTTGTTTTAAAAAATAAACACAAATTATTTTTTGAGAAATAAATTGTATAAGTATCCTTAAAAATGATGCATTTTTTTTTCAGAAATAACTCATATTTATCAAATGATCATGAATTGAGAAAAAAACGTGATTTTTTGCTGTATATTTATCAAAATTAAAAAAATGCACTATTTACAGTTTTATAAAATTTGGTCCACATAATTTCCCTGCAAAATGAAACAAAATGTCGTTTTTGAAAATAGGGGTCCATGCACTAGTTTTCAAATTAAATCAGTTTGAATGATAAAAATCAGTCGAAAAATGCATCTTTTCCTGATATGTCATAGTTTGACGTCGCGAAAATAACATTTTACGTTAGCAACGTCATTACCTCCCCTGTAACTGTATCGTATGCCCTTAAATAGAACTTTTAGTGACAACGTTTTATTCTGACGTGTTGATTTGTACATTCTAATTAGGTCAAAATGACAGATTTTTGACGAAATTTGAGGAAATTTGCCAGATTTTAAACGAGTTTTGGGCCAGGAAACATAAGGCGCAGGCATCTACAAAATAAATATTCAGGATAGACATGTAAATAATTATCAAAGGTACAAGGATTATAATTTAATACGCCAGACTCGCATTTCGTCTACATAAGAATCAATATCCCCTACACACATCATTTTGAAAATATCTTTTTTTTTCGTCAACGTATGCGCTCTATGTGTCCTGTCTAAAAATTAAGGTAAATGTACCAGCTTTCTTTGATTTTTTCGTGGAAAATTTAAATGATTATTACTGGTGACGTCATGAATAACACGAAGGTGTTTAAATTTTCAACAAAAGGCTTATTTCCTATCCTATGTCATGTAAAAATATAAAAAAAGTAAATGATAAAGAAATTCAAGTAATATTTCTTTGTATGTACCTAATGGTTTCCATTAAGTGCTTATTCTTCTACTTCTATACGATATGAACCAATGGCAACGCTTTTAGTTCGTTTTGTTTACAAGTAAATTACTTTTTATCCCCATAAATATTATAGAAGTATAAATGATTATTGTTATATGTAAATTACTAGTATGGTAAAGGATTCTCTACACTTTTTTGTTCTTTTTGTAATCAATGAAAAATTCATCCCGTGATTTTTTCATTTGACTAGTATTTCATATAAACATTTTAAACCTGAATTGTCTTTAAAATATGATAGAATGAAGGATATCGGATGCAAGCACAGCAAATCTTTTTCATAGGAATTTGAACATCACTCTTCGCATATTTTTTTCGGAAAAATAACCATCATTTTGCATACATTTTGCTAGTATGTATTTACGCCATATTGCAATTCATATTATGAAAATGCCGTTCATTGGCAGCTGAGTTTTTGGTGGGGTTATTGTTTTTAATCTTTGGTTTTCTATGTTTTGCTTTGTACAATTGTGTGTGCTTTGGTCTTTTTTGTATTTGTTGCCGTGGCATTGTCCATTTGTTTTCAATTAATGAGTTTAAATGTCCTTTTTGTATCTTTTTCCTCACTATTTGAAAGACGTTTTAGATTTTGAAAAGAGAAATAGATATGTATCGATCTTGTTATGTGCATATGAGTAAAAGTTTCACAGAATATAATCTGAATAAAACCTCCGCAGTAAAGCTGATCACTAATGCCTTGGAAGAAAATTTGAATGTTTCTTTTTATCTTTCGACCCTCTATTTGAATAAAAAGTTTTAGCTCTTGATAGGGAAACAAGTAATATGTGTCTATCATGTTCAGTGGTTATGAGTAAAAGTTTCACAAAATATAAATTTAATAGAACCTTCACAGTCGAGCTGATCGCCAATACCTTGGAAGATAATTTGAATGTTTCTTTTCATCTTTCGCTCCTCTATTTTAAATAAAGTTTAAGTATTGGAAATAGAAACAATTATGTGCCTATCTTGTGCATTGTCTATGGATAAAAGTTTCACAAAATATTTTTTCCATTAAATCTACAGCGTCAGCTGATAACTAATGCATTAGAAACTAATAATAATGACTATTAAAGTTGGACTTTCGGAAGTATTTTTTTATGCATTTCAAAGCTAAAATTAAAAAAGAAAGGCCAAGACTTATCTTTTATAACCGACCATACAGTAGGTTTTTTCTCATTACTGAAGAAGGCCAAACAGTTGCTTGTAATAACTTACATTCAATTCATTTGAACTTTGGTGGATATTTACTTTCTCGACAATCACACCACATTGCCTTATTTTAAGAGTGTGTACGTGACAATGTTCTTTTCTCTAATAACAAACGATTATTGATGACATCAACAATGCATGTTGCGTTTGACTAGGGTCAAAGAATGTTCGTGTTGCTAGTCTTTTAGTTTTTTCATGACTGTTGTGTTTTGTGTACTTATGTTTGTCTATTGGTCTTTTCTTCTTTCTTTTTTAGGCCTCGCGTTGTCTGTTTATTTTCGACGTATAATTTTATTATTCATTTGGTACCTTTTTTTTCTCTTTTCGGTATCATAAATACATACTAGTACCAAATAAAGAAGAACATTTCTGATATAACGGCAAAACTGGTAATATGGTGATCATTTAAAAAACAAAAAATGAGAATTTCGATTCGTAAATGAGTCTGTTTCTAAGTTAGAACTGTAACAAGAACGTCAAATTAGAAAAAAACTATATGAAAAGCTTGTTTAAAAATGTAGGCTAATATATTGTGTTGTGAGTACGACAGCATTCAAATGTTTATATAATCCAGAAGTTCAGTATCAAGAAAATGTTGACAAAGTGTCGCTAAAATGATTATCTTTTGACTAAAATAATCATCTTTTCCTTTCCTGTAGTTATGGATTGTCTTCAATGATAGTAGTTATCAAAGGTACCAGGATTAAAATTTAGTACGCCAGACGCGCGTTTCGTCTACATAAGACTCATCAGTGACGCTCAAATCAAAAATATTTATAAACCCAAACAAGTACAAAGTTGAAGAGCATTGAGGATTCAAAATTCCAAAAAGTTGTGCCAAATACGGCTAAGGTAATCTATGCCTGGGATAAGAAAATCCTTAGTTTTTCAAAAAGTTCAAAGTTTTGTATACAATGAACCAGTATTAGTCCCGTTTTACAGTTGGAGTTATGAAATTTACTTAAAAAATGGTTATTGTGGATAGAAGTAAGTCATTTCAAAGGACTGTGCATTCGGATAGACTGTATGATTCAATATTTAAAAAATCGAAGGCTTACCTAGAAGTTTAAAACGTGTTGATATATGGTTTTCTTCATTGAATTTGCATTACAAAAATAAGTATATTACACTATAAGTAAATGCGATAAGATGAACTAACGCGTTTGTTTTTGCTGCAATGAAATGGAATTGACAATTGGAATGTGATAATCTTTTCTTCGATAATCTTTTCTTTGATAATCTCAACGATTATAGTCTTAAGTCGACCACGTGCACTGTTATCGGGGAAAGATCAAGATATGAAACATACTTTCTTCTGTCGTTAGTATTCTCAATTAACGTTTACTGGGATATATGAGATGTAAGCACTCATTGTAATGTGGGTAATGGATGACTGAATATCTCAATATATCTGAAAGTGAATTGAGACCTAAACAAGATGTTTTTCTTCGAGAAGATTTGATGCGAATATTGTTTCTTATGGTTACAAAACAGGAAGGACAGTAGCCGTGCACAAAAAGTGCGTGCCGATTAGAGAACTTACTGTTCTGCAAAATTTTATCCACCAGACTTATCAAATAAGTTATCAAACACTAAGTACGGCATATTGATGATATTATAATACCGTTTGTGGTGATCAATATGGTTCTTCACAAAGTAAGTTGTTTATGACATGAAGTAAGGAATTTGTTTCTACGTTTTTAATTTATTTCAGAATTTAATTGATGAAGTGATGTAGTCGAAAGATACATTAAACCGTGAAATATATAAAAAAAAAAAAGATAATGATTAGTAAACAAAATGCACCCAATTCATTGACTTATCACTTAAGAAAGACATTATAGATTACTTGCACAAGCTAAATCTGAGTTGAAAATCATAAAAACAAACCATTATAGATTTAACGTTTACACAAATACATTTATTGAACTCAGCACGCGTTTTTATCTTGCTATAGAAAATCATCATTATTTTTACAATTAGAAGAGATCTACTGATATGATTATTTTGGAAAAAGTACATTGTAAATCTTTAATAAACTGGGTTTTTACGTCTGAATAAAACGTCATTGATGCGCGAAAAACCCCAATAACAAAAAGACCAATTTGTATTTAGAGAGAAGCATACTTTAAGTTTGTAACCGTTGACCTACCTGATTTTTTCAAATCTTTAACAAGGTTAGTGTCAATTTATAAATCCGAATGTAAAAATGTACCTTACATGTGTTATATTAAGAAATATACTGACCTTATATAAAAACAAAAATGGTTTCAGAATAAAAAGAAAAGGATGTATTTTTTTGTTTGTTTGGGCAATGAATTTATTGAATTTTTCTCTTTAAAAAAGACAATTTCTTTCTTTCTTGTACAATACAACTTCGTTTCACTGATGGATGTCTAATAAAAATTAAAGTAGCTGAAATGTTTATGACAAATATTTTCTACATGTCAATTTTTTTCTGATGAAAATTATTCTTTTGTTCAAGGTGAATAATATTCAATAACTGAAAGGACCATATAAGTTCGTTCTTCTTACAAAGGAAGGTCCGATATCCGAATCAGCGATGCTTTGACTGGTTCTTTTCGTATCTAGAATTTCACCTTCTGTGATGATGATGTTGGCGATCAACTGTTGGTAGCTTTTTCATGTATGAAATCTAAAAAAAGAATACAGAGAAATTTATATTTGCAAATTTGCAAAATTTAGTTATATGTTTATAATATTGCTAAGTCATAACATATAATAGTATTTGAATGTTTGCTTTTTAATGTTTATCTCTAATGCACTTCAATTTATCCAGCATGTTCTTTTCTTTCTATATATTTACTGAATTTAAAAGATTTTAAGTTAATTTGTTTTCGATTAATAATCTTGGCTATCGAAGGTTACGTATAAGTATGATGTTACGTCGCTACTGGATCATGGTAATGGTTTAATGTATGGTGGGACTGCTCCGAGTCTATCAAAACTTCAACGTGTTCAGAACACAGCTGCCAGACTATATAGTAACCCGCAAAAAGAAGTTTGAACATATAACTCCAACACTTATGACTCTTCATTGGCTACCATTTAAATTCCGATGCTAGTACAAACCGTTGCTTTACGCATTCAAAGTCTTGCATGACGTTTCAAATTCGTATCTTAGTTAACTAATACATTTTTACAAACCAGCACGATTGTTGCGATCTGAAAATGCCATTTTAATCGAAGTGTCAAAAAATGCACGGACCAAAATGTTTGGTAAACAGAGGTTCGTTGTAATGGCCGGGACTCTTTGGAATAGCCTTCAAACAAATCTCCGTAATGAACAATGGCTAAAACTGTTTATAAGAAAGGATTAAAGACGCATTTATTCAAAGTTGCGTTTGTAGATCGCTCATTGTTAAGACATGGAACCGTGATTGGTTGTATTTGACTGATGTTGATTTTTGATATTTTGTACATTTTAGTCTGATTTGATGTATTTCTGTTTAATTTAATATCACTTTTTTTATAAGCCGATATGTTGAAGTAACTTATTTAAAATACAAAACAGAAGTATCAGTCAGCAATTTTAGAAATATTTAGTTAAGATAACAAGTACCGGTATTTAAATATTTACTTTTCATTGATACTTCTTTAATTAATTTGTAACCAGGTTTTAAGAGTCTTAACTTTTATAGTTGATTTGATGTTGTATACTTTTTAAGTTTTAAACATATTTTGATTTATTTTAACTCTGTAGTTTTGTGTATGTACGAACTTGTGAACCTTTGTTTTAACATGTAAAGCGCTTACAGTTATTGAAGTATTATATAATTTGCTTTTAAAATGCCTTATAATAATAATAATAATGTGGTCTAAATAGATTTTAGTAAATAAACTGATCATAGATAAGACGATCTATACGACTTACTTGTAAGAAACATTCAAGAAACATTCATTGTAAGTTTTGGACTTCATTGTAGGAAATGTAAATGAGGATACTTCCAATGACTATTTATACAATCGAGGGAAATAAAAACAGTTATTCCATATTGGTATTATTTTAGTAGGTTTCTCTATATGAATTGGATTTTGAATAAAAAAGCATATTCACCTGAGAAAGTGTTATTCACCGCGCTAAACGTCACGCGCTTTTACATGCAACGTTATGGTAAAATGTTTCATGTAAAAAAAAAATGGTATATGTTTGTCATTAGATACATTTTCTTCTCTCGGACTATGGAATAAAACAATTACTATCTTTTGTTTCGGTAAATATGGGGTTTTATTGACTTTTGAAAAACTGATATTCACTTCGGCCGTCGGCCTCAGTGAATATCATTTTTTCAAAAGTCAATAATAAAGGCAACAGTAGTATACCGCTGTTCAAAACTCATAAACCGCATATTTACCTCATCAAAAGACAGTAATTGTATATTATCTCCGATTAGTTGGTATTCAATGAAAGACAAATGATGGACTGACGCGAGGTATAAAGCTGATGCATTGTCAAAGTTTGGCTGAAATGACGGGAAAACATCCACACTATCTTTTCATAGAATACTTTGGATTTTGAACCCTAGGACTATATTACTTTAGTTGTATTTTACAAAGCAGTCCGGACTTTGAGAACTTAAATCATCTTCAACTTCGTATTTTAATGTGGTTTTGTAGCATTGTTTTTGTATTTTTACTTTCACTTATGATTGGTTAGTTGTCGACAAAACGCGTTATACATATAAGCCTTGTATATATAATTAGTTTATTTAGATTGACGAAATTGATTACAATACGGTATTATCAATTTCCGTTCATGAGAATTCAGATATTAATGAAACATAAGGAGCTCAAACGTCGTCGATATAGTATTTTCCGTCAAATGCAGATTGAGATAGACAAAAGTACTGTTATGAAACAACAGTAACATTTTAGTTATCCCTCTTTGAATAAAGTCAACACTTTGAAAACCATGTGTCCTGTTATTGTTTTTCGTCAATAGAATGCGACTTCGATTAATGCCTTTCAAATGATTGAAGCACAGTAACTTTGTCACAATCATGTTAATTTCTTTGTTTCTTTTTATTATTTCCCTTGGCATCACTGGTGCTAAACTGGTAATCGTAACTGGAATTACAATGAATTACGACGATCCCAATATGGCGACTGCACAACATGGTAAAATCTTTTCAGTCATTTTTCTTAAATATCGGCTGTTGTTGTCAACAGTTACTCAGCTGCAAGGATTTTCTATACCATTACCATCATATTTGAATCGTAACCGTGCACTATAATTGTCTAGACGCTTAGAAATTTGCCGTTGAAAAATTCGGATTAATAATTCGATGGCATTTTTTTCTTTTTGATAATTGTGATTTTTTTTTATCAGATAATAGTTACTGAAAAATAATAAATGTGTCTTACAGTTTTTACATTGGATTTGTTGTGTAAAAACGACAATGTCCCGTTCAACGGTGACATTAACGTAAAAATGAAATGAGGCAATTTATAGGTTAATATCTTGGACAAATTAAATAATATATTTGGAGTTATAACTGACAGCAATATGCATAACCTTTAAATATATACATGTACCTATTTAAGATATGAAAAATGACGCAGCTGTCGAGTCAGTTATTGTGGTAAATATATATTTTAATTTCTTTCAAAGTTTCAATGTTGTGTTTACAGTTTAAGAAGGGGGTATTACCAATATCCCATATTCCAAAAGTGCAATTCTTTCAATTCATTGTTCCCAATGAAAATCATGCATACCACATTTTAATATGCTGTATGTTTTTCCTCAAATATTGCATAAATCCAATCAAAATAATCAATAAAAAGGGCAAATTAACCTTCCCTATTCCAATATACCCTATTCTTCGGGGATGGATGTGGGTTACTTCTTATATAAATATATAAGTCATAATATGAATCAGAGTATTTTTCTGGGCAATTTATGAATTGGGATGTTTTGTATAAATTCCAGCAATATGCTAGAAGCGACCACCATCCCTTCCCCGTGCCCTATACAAGCCTAATTTATTATTGGATCGCTGCCAGTTTTGAGTCCCATTTTATTAATATTTAAGAATTGGTCCAGAAATTTTGAAAAAGAGAAATGGGAAGGGCGTGCTATAACATTTTATACGTTTACACTACGTTCATACTTAAATTCTGCGCAAAATGGACAAATAGTTTCAACAGTCTTGTTTTTTTTTTACATGTGTTATTTTGGGGTCTTTTATAGCTGACTTTGCAGTATGGGTTTTGTTCTTTGCTGAAAGCCGTACGGTGACTTATTGTTGTTAGTTTTTTTGTCATTTGGTCTCTTGTGGAGAGTTATCTCATTTGCAATTTTATGATTAATTACTAATCTGACACGCGCGTTCCGACCGACGATTACTGTCATATCTCACAACTTCCATTCAAGTTGTCTCTTTTCTCGTTCTCATATTTTTGGGCATTCCTAGTTCTTGGAGTTTTTTGTATTTTAACATGGTCGTGTTTTTCCATTTTCAAATTTCCTGAACCTTGTTCCCCTTCAAATTTTATGATATTCTATGTAGCTGTTTTCACTAGAACCCTTAATCATATGTGCTCGAAAAGAAATGTCATAATATTTTTGATTTTTTTTCTTGATTAATTCATCATAATAATTTTATCATATGATAACCGTTTTATATATGTGTCAATATCAATCAAACACTATCTAGTTACGATTATCTGCTCTTTTTTCACTACTGGAATTACGATTTTTGTTTCTTGGAATAACGATTATCCTCCCGACATTTTCGAAGGCAATTTTCTAAGCGCTTTCACACTTACAAAATGTATAGTGTACCGTCACGATTCAACTATGATAGTAATGGTATAGAAAAACTTTAAAGATAAGTAATTCTTGACAACAAGAGGCGATATTTGAGAAAAATGACTGAAAGGTTTTACTGATTTCTACCGTCGCCATATTGGGATCGTCGTAATTCCAGTTATGATTATCAGTTGAACACCAGTGGGCATGGGCAGATCAAATTTAAAAAAATTACCAAGCACCGTGTTTCATTGCCCATGCATATTTGTGTATAACGCTTAAAGTTATAATCCTTACAACCTTCAACAATGAGAAAAGCAATAAAATTGAGAATGGAAATGGGGAATGTGTCAAAGAGACAACAACCCGACCAAATAAAAAACAACAGCAGAGGGTCACCAACAGGTCTTCAATGTAGCGAGAAATTCCCGCACCCGGAGGCGTCCTTCAGCCTATACTAAAAGTACAATCTATAAAAATCACATGAATGACAACATCTTCTACAGTTTAAAAGACAAACTAGGCTTGTTTAAAAGTAAACTAAAACATGAGGATATGTAAAAAACCTTCAACAAGAACTGACCTTACTGATTTCTGAACGCTCCCTCTAATCTTGAAAAGTGTTTGTATTACACAACAATAGTGCAAACTGTAAACAAAACAGGTAGTCAAGGATTGATTCAATAATAAATATTAAAACTAAGAATAAAAACAAATACCAACAGAACTTATTCCAACTAAAAAATAATACCATATACTAAAAGTACAATCTGTAAAAGTCATAGACATGACAACATTTTTACCGGTTTAGAAAATAAATGCAGACAACCATCAACAAGCACTACTGACCTTATGTGAGTTCTGAACTCACCTAAACTTGAACACCATTAGTACAGACTTTGAACAAAACAGTTTGTCAAGGACATAAACCCAAGGTAGCGATTTAAGTTTCCCAGACGACCGCTTATAATATAAGGTAAACCAAGTTCAAAGCTTATTCTAATTCAAATATAAACCTTTTACACATACTTTTATTTTAATCTGTAAATATCTAATTAAGTATGGTTAATGATTCATATTTTGAGATACGTATGGCCTCGTAACTGTAAAGATATACGTATCAATAGAAAGCAGGTTAAAAATACATGTATCAATAAAATAAAAGTTGAGTTATAAGTCAAGGATAATGTTATAAAACAATACAGACAGACATATGTACGTCATTTAAATGTATATGTGTTGTCTCAAATGGTAGACAAATGTTTGGATGTATTTCAAAAATGTGTTTATCAGCAAATCCTTTAACACATGACTACACAACTTTTTTATGATTTGACTGAAAACAACTACGCGTACTTAATTCTAAAAACCACAAGTTAATGAGCATGGGTTTTAGTATCCAACCGTTTCATTTTAGTTAAAATCAGATTTTACAAATTCTGCCTTTGAGATTTTAAAGACATTGTACGATACATAGCAGCGAAAAATATCAGAACATGTAAACAAATAGAACTGTGTGTTTCCTGATGCATAAAAAACATAAAATTTATGCGTAAAATTAGTTCCTATCCTAATTTTTTGCAATCCATAAAGAAAACAATGTTGGAAAAGGTATCAATTTGCAATAACACAAAATTCTGCTAAACTTTATGAATGATTTTGGCACCTCAACGAGATGGTCACATCTGACGTCATACAAATTAAAATGGATTGCCGAGTTTTTGAGCTTCGATCATTGCTTGCATAGGAAGCTATACTTCGATATGTCAACTGTGAATTGACAATACATTTTTAGCCTAGAAAAAAATATTCTATAAAATTGCTGGTATAAAAAATGAATATTCATTCTAATTTGCGATAACATTTCATGGATTGTGGAATTAAAATAAACTTTATATTACAAAGGGAAGTGCGTTTTAATACACGTTATTTAATTGGAACACTTATCAGACTCAACAAGAGATTGCATCTTATTGGCTGTCTTTAAACAAATGGTAATAGTCAGCCAGCTTGCACCGTTTGCCGATCGTAATATGTGAGATACGTCTGCGTCCATTTTATTTATCTTTGATTTTTCTTTGTTCACTTCTATTCATAATTTGTTTGAAAGATCGATTTCATTATTTCAATTAATAGAGCCTTTTCAACAAAAATGTAATATGTAGATACTATTTTTTTGGTTTAGGCATTAAAAAATCTTACTTTTGGACGAACCATCCTGATTCCAAGATGATTTCATCAACATGTTAGACTTTCATTATCAATATATTTATTAAAATGAATATTTCAGAAGACAGTCGGTATTCCAATGGAAACCTATTGTACATCATTACTGTCTGGTCGGTGTTTTGTATTTATATCAATGAAATGCAGAACCTTTGCAAAGACAAACGGAGAATGTTGTTTAAATTGACATTAAGATATATTGACGATGTTCTGTCACTCATATATTTCATTTTGATCAGTAATTGCATTTCATATCCCAGTGAAAGTAAAATAAAGGATACTACTGAAGATAGATGGTTCGCTTCGTATCTTCATCCATTCCGCGGTATTGTCAAAGATGAAAACCTTTAAACTCGAATATATGACCGAAGTGATAATTTAGTTTTTCGAATTGTCAATTTTCCATTTTTCAGCAACAGTGAAATACCCTCTGTTCCATCATTTTCAGTTTACGCCTTACTTTCTTAATGGAAATTATACTCACGACGGATAAATGAGGGAATGTGATTCAATCTGTCAAATAATTTTGTACATTAAATGAGTCTAAAAAATCATGAAAAAACCTGCAGAAATTATACATTTAGGCCAAATAGTTTGAAATTTGACACAGCTGTGAACAAGAAAACATGCGCTCGTTGAGGGCTAGAAAGAAAAAACATCATGAAGGTTATCAGTACACTAAACAAAAACAGTATACTTGTCTCTAATTTTTGTTTTGTTTGTTATGTACCTTGATATTTCTCTTTTACATAGATTTACGTGATTTAAACATTGGTGAACTACGGTCGCAATATTCATTTTAAGGTATTATTTTCCTTATTATTGAAAGCAAAACGAAAAGTTTACATTTTTCTACTTTTATCTCTGTTTGATAGCTATTATATATCATCGTGTTTTTATGGTACAGTGAAATGGTTTGTAGCGGATAAATGTATTAAGTGAGTATATTAATACCAGGTACAATTCATAAAGTTTCGATTATCTAACATATGCCTGTATCGTTTCTATTTGGGTATAAAGATACCTGAGTTTATGGTTTTTATTTGGAGAACGTTAATTTCTTTATAAGTTTCATCTAAAAGATAAATATCTAAACTTGTGAAAATTAGGATTTTTGTGATATCTAGTTTTATACAAATATATCTTTTTTTATACAAACACTAAATGTTCCCTACTTCACGGTCCCTCTAATTTGGCTTCATACAAAAAACTATTGAGGAACTTCTTTAAGTGGCAGACATATGATGTAATGAGGTTCGAGCATAACACATGCTTGTTTATGGATGCATACCATTCTGACAAATGTTGTATGTCATGTTTTCATTTACTTCCAATAATAGATGGTGTATTATTAATGCAAATATTGCAGAATAGTTCGAATTGGAAAAAAAATCCTAGCTTGTTGTATCGTTGTGTAGCGTCATGATATATTTGCATGCTGTGTTGTCATGATAAGGCTTGAACCAAACATTGCACATAAAACTGCATATGTTTTATATTTTGGTCTTTATGTTTATCAGTAAACTATACTTTTTTTATTCATTATCCGGCATATTTTATATTTTTAATTGTCGAAGGCTACAAGTGTAATTTGTAAAATATACACTTTTTTCTAATGTTTCCCTTCTCTGTCATTTCGATGTTATTTAATAATATCTAAACATATGTATAAAGTCATTTTATCTTTATATATTTCATAATTGCATTCAACTATTTATAACTGTCAAATATTTCAGTGCACTGCGATCTATAAAAAGATTCATAATTTCACTATATTCGATCCAAATCTCTATTTTGTTTTAGAAAGCTGATATTTAGATAAGCTGAGACTTATTTGTATATTGCATACCAGTGTCAGTTTAATGGTGATATATACAGATTCGTATAGTCTAGGGGTTTCTAGAAAGGGACTTCACTGTTTAAGAGTCTCGTACCTTTACCTATTATGTACATGGTCGCTACAAAGTATATTAAATAGTTAAAATTTGTAAAAATTCTGGTGAAACATGTTGAATGATCAAAATAGTAATTTAAAGATTGAAATATGTATTGTTGATCCAATGTTAGACAAATTCTGGGGGTTTTCTTAGTAGGGAAAATAAAAGCTAGCTTGTATTTCTGTAACTCTTTCCGAAGCCTATGAATATAATCTGAAATGAGACTTTTTTAAATGATCATGTAACTTTTCATTCAAATTTGATAATTTAATAAGCGTCTAATTCATACCTTCATGAGTACACACATATCGGGATCTAATGTTTAATAAGTCGAGAAATGGCCAATTATTATCATATTCCCTAGTAGAACATTATAATTATGACAACGGTTTCCACATGTGGAGCAGAATCTGACTACCCATCACGAGCACCTGCGATAATCCTTAGTTTTTATTTGGGGTTCGTGTTTCTCAGTAATCAGTTTAAAATGTTATAATTTGTACACATTTTTTCTCTTTTTATCCTTGTCTTTTTATTTACAATGCCGATATCAGTTTATTTTCGACATCTTAGTTTGTATTTCCATATGGTATCTTTCGCCTCTTGAGAATATTCTGATTTTGATATCTATTTTAATACAATTATCTTCCTGAACAATAAACCAGCACTCAAGAGATGACTTGGCTCTTCAAAATGTGAAGTTATACTAAACTGAATGTGACTGTTTAAGATGTCATATAGCTGGTTACAGCTAATTTCCTAATGCTTGTACAGTTAAAATTTGGTTGGCTTGTTTGCTTTGTTTGTATAAATGTTAATTCAAGCTTGGTAATTAAGATTGACGTCTTCAAACAATATATATAGGCATGATTAAACCCGTATATATTATATTTAAATTTTGTTGGACGTTATCCCAATATAATTGAACAATATACGAACAAAGCAAGCAACCTAACCAAAGTCTTCATTTACATGCATTAGGAAATTAGCTGTAAAGGCAATCTATATCAGCACCTAGCATTGGTGCAAATGGTAGTGCTTATTAGGTGGGACATTCGATCATCATTACTAACATTATCATATCTATTCACGACATAATTTCAGTTTTTTATATTGACACTCGTTCGGTGCTGAATGCCTATTTTTCAACAATGTAAAAAAAGCCCTTTCTCATTTCGATGACCTTTGAAAAGGTGTGATAAAATTCGTGTGCAAATTTGCAAACATTTAATGTTCAAGGTTGGTCTAAAACTAAGAAACAAAAAACGGCCAACTGTTAACGTAAATTATTTCGTAAGGGAAAATCTCTGTCACAGGAGTACTACATTTATTCTTTATTTGTTTCAAGGTACCAGGATTATAATTTAGTACGCCAGACGCGCGTTTCGTCTACATAAGACTCATCAGTGACGCTCATATCAAAATATTTATAAGCCAAACAAGTACAAAGTTGAAGTACATTGAGGATCTAAAATTCCAAAAACAGTTGTGCCAAATACGGCTAAGGTAATCTATGCCTGGGATAAGAAAATCATTAGTTTTCCGAAAAATTCGAAGTTTTGTAAACAGGAAATTTATAAAATGACCACATTATTGATATTAATGTCAACACCGAAGCGTTGACTACTGGGCTGGTGATACCCTCGGGGACTAAACGTTCACCAGCAGTGGCATCGACCAAGTAGTGTAAATAGTTATCAAAGGTACCAGGATTATAATTTAGTACGCCAGACGCGCATTTCGTCTACATAAGACTCATCAGTGACGCTCATATCAACATATTTATAAATTCAAACAAGTACAAAGTTGAAGAGCATTGAGGCATTGAATAGAAAAAAATGAACTACATAAACTTTTAATAAATATATTTTGATACAGTTCAGACATTTGGTCGAGTATTTTATCAGACATTAACTCGTTTCTCGTTTTTATATATATTAGACCGTTGGTTTTCTAGTTTGAATGGTTTTACACTTGTAATTTTGGGTCCCTTTATAGGATGTTGTTCGGTGTGAGCCAAGGCTCCGTATTGAAGGTCGTACCTTGACCTATAATTGTTTACTTTCATAAATTGTGACTTTGATGGAGAGTTGTCTCATTGGCACTCATACCACATCTTCCTATACCTATTAAAGCAGGTGAAGTAAAGAATGTAAATGGGTTAAAACTGTTTAAGAATTATTGAAACTTTCTGACTTTTACATTTGATCAAGATTGGGGACGACTTGTTTAGACTTTTCAGTTGATACATCAGACATGTTTATAATGTATCTCTAGACGCAGCACGATTTACAGTTTGGCTTCATAGTTTAGTAGTTGTTTATATTCACAGTTTAGTAGTTGTTTATATTCACAGTATTGTTTTAAATGTTAAAAGAAGAAATATTTGATATTATGTTTGGATGAGAAATGTGCAAGTAAATTATCGTCATGACATTTTGTGTTTTATGTTCTTTTTTCATATGGCAGAAATTCTTATCAAAATTTTAGATTATTTGTATATGATTTTGACGCGCATTGTTCATCCATAAGACATCATTACATTTTCCTGTTAAAAAACCATTACTAGTGTTCAAATAGAAATGTCCTAAGCCATATGATTTTTTATCCTGCCTTTTCACCTTCACTTATATAAATGGTTTACAATAACTGTCTTGAAAAAGGACGAGTTTGGGGTCATAGCATGATGTTGTTTTTTGTTTAAAAACTTGATAACACATTTCCTTTCATCAAGATGGATGCGTGTAAAGAAAAGCATTGATTAGTGATAACTTTTTAAAACACATAAAATGGGAGTTCATTAACACTGAAAACATTGTGCATTAATTAATTTCTGTCATCTTTCTGTTAAAAAAAATACATTTGCTTTTAACTATTTTAAGTTTAAGACAGTTTGTCCTAAATTTATATTTGTTAGTATTAGTTAGAGCATCATATAAAATAATGATTGTGAATAACAAAACAATGAGTATTCTCTCGTTTCAACGTTCTATCATTCTTAATGATAAATTTACCATGTAAACAACCTGAAATATATTTAGTTTCTTATTGAAAATAATAGATATGTTGCCCAAATTATTAATATAAGTTTATATAACATTGTAAATGATAACCATCGTCTCATGACATTTTAAGACATTTGTTTTCAGACATGTCTGGAATATATTATCTACATGTACATATTAAAGACCTTACTTTATGACAAAATAACAAAATAACATTTCAAAATGATCTGACCGATGGTCCAAACAATCAAGTAGTCTCAATCATTGTTAATGTTGAAATATAAAAAAAGTGTAGTTAATTCAGGTAATATGAAACATGCCATAAAACAAGTTAATAGATGGTGTGGATTTAAGCCATATTTTATTTCTGTTACGTTTAGCTAAAAATAAAAAATAAAACAGTCAAAATTCTGTTGATAGGAGATATTTCAGTTTAAACATATTTTATTGTTCAAAATGAAAAATGGATAAGACACAAGTTTTAAAACTTAGTAACGTCTTCTCCAAATTCCACTCTTAGACATCCATTCATTTAAATCTTATACAGTAAGATACTTTATTGTAATTTATTAATATTTAATTCAGCAAAAATAATGTTTTCAAGTTATTTACACTGCATTTTTCTTGCGAACCTATCACATATGGTAATATATTTCATATCAAATAGAGAGCTTACTGCACTATTCGCACTATTCATGAAGAAAACGATTAAAGACTTTTCTATCATGATCAAATACTATGAAATATCAAAATGCATCGATAAAATAAAGAATTAAGGCCTCTGCAGAATACAGATGTTTAAACATATCGAAACAAATCCATCACCTGCTATGCATGTATCACATGCAGTGCAATTTATCACTAATTGAAAATGTCCCACTCGAAATAGAACACAATTAGTAAAATCTTATTTTTGTAATTAAGAAATATATGTTTCGCGAAGTTCATCCACGAGAAAATTTACCTCAATTTAGGATAGACTCTTGAATTTTAAAGAGTCGAGATAGGATGAACGTATTATATAGACCGGAGGGAAAATATAATTACAGACGAAACGAAAAAAAATATAAACAGGTCTAAATTGAAAACAACGTTAAAATAATGATTGTGTTAGATCAAAACCGCTATTTGTATACGTGTGCATGTCAAATTTCGTTGTTTAGGGGTCTATATACAACACAAACACCATTTTCTAAAAGAGTAATTTTTAATATAAGAAATTGTATCTTAACAAAACGCATCTGACTAGCAGGTCAAACTATATATATATATATATATATATAAATATATATATATATATATACAACTCGTCTAAACATCAACCCAACAATGTTAGATCTGTAAATTTGCTTTCGCAAATTTTTTGTTCTTCCCTCGCCGGGATTCGAACCCATGATATATATATGTGTGTGTGTGTGTGTGGCTGAACGTTGGCAAGCAATTGATTTGTCAAATGCCGGTAGGATCACTAGAAGATGATTTCCATTTCAATGTTAATCACACCGTCATTGTCACACTTTTACAACGTCTATTGACACTCAAAACTGTAAAAGATGAGCAAGGTCCGGAAGAACCGGTTGCTATTTGTGATAAGGCCAATCTATTTACTCTTGCTCCATTATATATGCATATTCTGCAGTGTAACATGAACAGACATACATACAGGGATTTGGTGCTTATAAACATTGTAGTCCTTCGTTTATATAATCACCCACCTGTGTCAAGACTCTTGTACATAGATGACTATACTAACTACACAGGGCAAGGATTGTTACACTTTCTTTTGGTCCTCCATGTCTCCAGACATGAACCGTATCGAACATGTTTGTGATGCCATTGGCAGGAATCGAAATCACAAAGATCAACTTTTGCAAAATCTTGGCAATTTAAGAAAGGCAATTATTAATGAATGGAATAGATTTCCTAAACTCTTGTTCAGAAGGTTGGTAAAGTTTATGAATAGCCGTATTTTCGAACTGTACCAGAAAAGAAGTGATTACACATCCTTTTTTACTCAAATATTAACATGAAATTTGCCGAATATACCTTTTTAGAGAATTTCAATAATATGAAGTGATAAATTTTTGTAGAAACATAGAATCACAGTGAAACATAAATTCCATTTCTGATTTTTATTTTTTGGCACTTTCCAATGGACGCAAAAATTTAAATGCATAGAAAGTTAGCAAAATTGCTTCTTTAATGTTTTTATTTTCGATGAATTACTGACTTTTTTAAATGAAAAATGGTTCGATTAAATTGATCCAAATTTTAAACTTGTCTATTGGACCAGAAGGTGTGAGTGTGTTACAAAGTAAACATACCTTATTTTGACACTTGGTTGTTCTTGAATTACAGGTTTTGATTGGTTGCTGATATAAAGATAAAAGTCGAACGATGAACACAAATTGATAACTTGCTTTCACAATTCGCACATATCAATGATGACTTTTGACATGCCTAAGAAATATTTTAGAAAAAGGAAGGAGGTGAAGGCACTAAAACGAAAGCAATATTCAGAGGATTTGGAAATGTTGTTTACAGCAATGGACAATGGGAGATATAAACTTGTGAAAATTTTAATTTTAGGAAAACTGTCCGTCAATTGCAAGAACATTGATCATGCAACACCAATAACTGTTCTTTGTAAAAACTATTCCAGTTCCAATGAAGAAGAAAGACTAAAGTTAATAAAATTTCTTTTGAAGCAGAGAGCTAAACTTAATATAAAAGATATTCACGGCATGGATGCTAGTGACTACATAAAACAAAACAGTCTTCAAAAAGTAATACAACGTGTGGATGAAAATCTGGAGGAACTTATTTCTCTTGTGACATAGTAATATAAGTGAATAAAGACAATTTCAGTCAAGAAGAAAAATAACTCTTGAGTTGCTAGACTTAAAATCATATTTTTTAAAATTGTTTGTGTGTAACTTTTATCCATATTTTTTATCAAGTTACTATAATTGTGTATAAATATAGATTCTACCACTGCATCGAGTGTGATACGAAATTTATCCACTCGATACAGTTAAATTTTCAAATTTAAAACGCGATGCTCGCCGAGCGTTTTAAATATTTAAAATTTAACTGTCGAGAGTGGATAAATATCGTATTACACGAGATTTGGTGGTGGAATCTGTTTCTCTAATGATTTTCAAACAATACGCAGGTAAACTTATTCCTTCTTTACGACTGATCTGCAAAAAGATGTGTTCTTTCTATGTGACGTCATCAGGCATGGTCGCCTTTTTTATGCCGTTAAAATAGGAAATTCAGAGGAAAACAAGTAAATTCGACGTCATAACCGGATTTTAACCAATGAAGAACTGAGATCAAATGCAACACAGGTTGATTATTTTTTTTTATACAATGGGTGCAGAAAGGGATAAATTGCCGAAGATTAGAGAAATATAAATAACTAGTTGTAAAACAGTCGATTAAATGATATCAAGCATCTATTTGTTTTTATATTTTTCGCCTCACATCTTTAATTATATTTTTCTAATGGGTTTATTTGGAAAATTATTTAAATAAGATATATAATATATATGATTAAAGTTTTCGTAAACTTGAAGTCTATTCAAATTGAATTGGTGTTTTCATCTGCAAAACGTTACAGGCTTTCGTTAAAAATTGGGAAACATTATAATTATAAAAGGGTTTATCATTTTTTATGTACATTGTATCAAAGAATTATCATATATTCCAGAAAATTGTTCAAATGAAAATAAATTAACTTACTCTTTCAAGTTTCAAGGAGACTAAAATAATGATTTATAACATGGTCTAAACATAAGTATAATTTCATACAAACATTTGAAACTGTTGTGAATAAATATTGTAGGACAAGATATAAATGTCCTTTTTGTATACCCAATAAAACATAGAAAAATTAAATATCAATATAGAAGTTTTCAATTGATACGTAAGCGACTGCTAGTTTTGTATGTAAATTGTATGTATGCTGTTTAGTTTTAACTTATTTATGTTCGTATGTTCATGTTTATGAAAATATGTTTGTCCTATATTTTTCGATAAATATATATATATATATATAGGCGTGATAATGCGCTTATTATACAGATCGTTAACGACATATAACAACGGTTAAGGCCATTTGGATGTCAAACTACGATGTTTAACGATAGAGTCATGCATAAACCGAAGACTTATACTTCAAATTGCTTCGTTTCGTCGAAAGATTGGGAAAATATGAATTCAAATTTACATATACAGGTATGCCATAAACTGATATAGTTTACTGAACTAGCAGCATAGTTGTCTGAAAAAAGGGGAGAAATATAACAGAGGAACATTCAAACTCCTCGATCAAACAAACTGAAAATGCTATGCTCAAAAAAGATAAAGACAAACATACAAATCAAAGTACACAAGACAAACGATATAAAAGTAAAGACAAAGCAACACGAATCCTAACAAAAGCTGGAAGTGATTACAGTTGTTCCGGGAGAGTAAGGAGATCCTGCTCCACATGTGGCACCCGTCCGTGTTGTTTATGCTTCAAAGCCGTGAAAAAGTCTTATTCGGTAAGTAATATTCTTGAAAAATGAATGGAAGTGTTGTTACCATATGAGGAACATATCCGATATCGTCTGTGAAACAGATATTTCCGTTAGACTTGTTAAGTTACTGAGTGTGTCCTTTCCCCTGATTGTGACATTTTAACTAAATGGTAATTTGCATAGAGGGTTATACATGCATGACAGGAAACGCTTATCTTGTTTCGCTCCTTTTAGAGTTATGAGAATACTTTTAAATCTGGTTTTGTTTTACTTTAATTTTTACCCTATTAATGGACATGTTAACTTCGACAAACTACCATTGTCTCTTTATTTTTAAATTTTGCCTTTCAACTTAGGTTTGATCAGATTGATTATAAAAATCAAAAATGGACAAACAATAATAATCTATACTTAAAAAACTGTTAATATAAATTCAACAATTGATATCATTTAAACCAAAATCCCAGATATAAACAAAACATAAAACACAATTTGGTATAAATGAATCCTCGCAATTTAATGAAATCGAACTGAAAGAAGTCTAACTGTTGATATCAAACCATGGCGTCATCTTATATTATATTGGTTGGGTTTTATTTTACCAATAACGTTTCACAAAGTCATAAACAGTACATTTGTTATATGTTACTACTATCTTATACTATGTTGTATGTTATACAAGCATGCATAGTGATGTGTTGGGTTTTTGTAACTGATGTCTATTGAACTTGTATGCATTTACAAATTTGTTGGTTTTATGGTCAGAATTGAAAATAAAGATTGAAATCTGAAACAAGTATTTTGGACTTGTTAGTTCCTAGTAAGGAACTTGGTCATTGGTGGTTGTTTTCTTTTATGATCACATGGTTTTTACTTTTATGAACTATTTTTTGATAACAGAAATAATATAGTTTCTGTTAAACTTAAACTTTTCAACACTCAGACCGATGTTGAGATTGACATAATGACAATTGCATGGTTTAGAAGAGTTTTTTTGTTTTGTTAATCCAAGATTCGTTTATTTGATCTGGAAATGTTAATGTATATCACAATCCTGCAACAAGCAAAAATGTATTCAAAGGCATAAATGAATGAGGGATATTGAAAGAGAAACTAGCAAAACAAAATTTCCAATTTCCAATTTAACTACGTTTTCGTTTTCCCTTGGAATTATCTCATTTCGTTTGTTCCATTTTTTAATATTTGCTTTGTTGGTTGCGCCGATTTAAGCAACCTCATATAAAAAAGATGTAATGTGTTCTAATACTTTTTTCTTTTACCCTGACCAAACAGTTTTCCAATCGATATTGCATTCGTAAAACTATTATATTGTGTGAAACAAGTGTTATTGTTTGCATCGCCAACTTTCACTTCACAAAAGTGGAAGCGAAAGAAATCATATAACATAAAAGAAAATGTGAACTAATTTTGTGTTTGCCGGTTTTGTTATACAACTTTTGTTATTTAACTGACATAATAATTTAACCAAGCCATGTGTTGTTCTTGCAAATTCAGAAGTCAGTGTGCTATCCTAACATGCACTGTTGGTAAATATGTAGATTAAGGTGTAAAAGGCAGGTGTTCGATAGTTGGTCTTCATTTTCAACTTGTAATAGCCTCATGTGATGAACTATTTATACAATTACAAACTAGAAAAGTTAGTTTAAGTCCAAGAACTTTTCCTTTTTTGTTAAATATTTCTTAAAAAAAAAAGAATTAAAATACACTAAAAACATTTTGAATATAGAACTGCAAATGCTTGGTTGTAATCTTTTTTTAATACAAACGTTTAGAGATGGTTTAATGAAAATCAATAGGGCTCAGGTCTGCTCATTTGTCTGGCTTTTGTAGCTTTGACACATGCCCTATTTCCATTCTGAATTTTATTGTATATTCAACCAATTCAAGCAAACAAACAATACGAACACATGGGAGCACGAACAACTATATTATGTATCTTCTTCAACTTTGACGATTCGGTTTTCACCCCGGGAAAGTGTTGTCTTAACATAACAGTGAGTAAACGTCTTTCATATACTGAATTTGCATTTTCCTATTCTGTTACTTTATAATAGATTAAGAAACATTCTTCAATATTCCCAAAACATTATTTAAGGATGTATTCTTCTGACTTTTCAGTCTCGTTGAAATCTCATTCTTGAATTATTTCCAAAACATGTGATAGAAGTGAAAAATATCAATAAATTTGAAAAGTATTATAATCAAACATAAATCTGTGAAAAAACTGTGTATTTACAATGAATGGTTTTTGAGTAATACAGTTTTCAAATTTTACGACCAATCAAGTCAGCATTTTTAGGCAAAATTTTGAGAAAATGGATGAGGGATACAAAAAATGATTTTACAAGAATCTTGTACATCCCATATCATTTTGGTCTTTTCAAATTTCTTAGATATGTATTTTTTCAATCATTTATAACAAAAAAGTTGAAATAATATGCATTTTGTTCTTAAAACTGAGAAAAATCACAAAAATCTAAAATTGACAGCATGGTAAATTTTACACTAAAAAGCGTCAAAATATGATAAAACTTTCTTATATCAACACCTACCTATAGTTTTTGTAAGTAAAATTTATTCAGATTGGTCCACTTCATCTTTATAGAAAGTAGGAAAAAAAGTTTAATTGTGGAACTGTGATTTTTTTCACGATAATAGCCCAAAAATAGGTAAAAATTGATGAAAATAGGAAAATCATCAAAATTGGGCATTTTCAAAGGGCTGTAGCAAAAAAAGAAGTGCACCACCATATGATTTTTTCTTTACCAATTATTTTGTTACAGTCTTATAAACCCAACAATCAGGTTAAGAAAAAAAGTTTAATTCTAGAAATTTTTGGCTCCTCAGAAGTGTACATCCTTAATAGGAGGAAAGTAGATATATCCGTATTGCAATGTTGTTATTGCTAGTATTTATGTTAGTCGGACTTTCAAAGAAACGATAGTTACAAATAGATGTTGTTTTATGTATGTTTGACAATGTGATTTTGCATTATAACAAGACATGTGGGTTATGATAAATATACTATAAGGGTCGGTTGAAATCAAAACTTTACGACAAAAGAGATTTAAGGGACGCCATCACGAGTTGGCTGACCGTTGTGGAATATCCGTTATACAGATGATATTGGGTATTTTCGTTATGTCGTTATATACAATCCCGGTCCCTTTTCACGAATGTGACCTACCGAATTAGACTTTTTACCGGCTTTGTAAAATCATGAGCAACACGACGGGTGCCACATGTGAAGCAGCACTTGGTTTTCCCCCTTGTTTTTGGTGGGGTTCGCGTTGTTTATACAAATATAAAACAAGTGAAACGAAAACCCTAACGGCCACTTTTTTGTACAAAAAAATGAACAAAAAACCCATATGTAACACATAAAAAACGACAACCACTGAATTACAGTCTCCTGACTATGGACATGCACACACATACACAATGTGGCAGGGTTAAACATGTCAGCGGGATCTCAACCCAAACCCTAACCTAAAACAGCGGTGTAACAGCACAACATAAGAACAATAAAAATCACTTGAAAAAGCCTTAACTTATCAGAGGGATATAAATAGAAATATTTTAAAAACAGTAAACTTTCAAAATGTGCATGTAGTCACAAAAGTACAACGAAAGGCCAGGGCTGTTGATAACTTCGGTGACAAAACTTATAAACGCTTCTTACTTGTTAATGAAACGGTTAGAGGCGTGTGAATCGGAGCAGTTGTAGAAACTAGTCGATTTTTCGATTAAGCAAAAACAAATCCGGGTAGCAAACTAAAACCGATGAATACACATTAAATGTTATAAGAAAACAACCAAACAACAGAAACATTGAACAAATCTAACCCTAACATAAATATAAAGGACTGTAGATACCAACCTCCATATACCTACCTTGTATAGGTCATTTAAAGAGTACATTGGTGAGTTGAATCTAGTTTTACGCTAGCCAAACCTCCCGCTTATACGTCAATGGTAATGATAGCACTGTAATGAAAACACAATACTGCGTGGCAGGAATTCAGTACAAACAAACACAGACAGTCAGAAACGAGAAATGTAAGACCGATGTTATAGGGAAAAAAGTTATCAAAGGTACAAGACGCGCGTTTTGACTACATAAGACTCATCAGTGACTCATATCAAAATATAATAAAGCCAAACAAGAGTATATAGAAAAACAATATGATTTTTTAAGTTCTGTTTATATACTAATTAGTTATCAAAGGTACCAGGATTATAATTAAGTACACCAGACGCGCGTTTCATTTACATTAGACTCATCAGTGACGCTCATATCAAAATATTTTAAAGCCAAACAAGTATAAAGTTGAAGAGCATTGAGAATCCCAAATTCCAAAAAATTGTGCCAAATACGGCTAAGGTAATCTATGCCTGGGATAGGAAAATCCTTCGTTTTTCGAATAATTCAAAGTTTTGTAAACAGGAAATTTATAAGGTTACAAGAGCGCAATTATTTGTTTACATTTTAACGGCAAGTTTTTTACCCCAAGATGGTACTCAGAATAGAATCCCATACGGCTTCTGATTGGTTGATACAGGATTGGAATTACATTTAATCGAAAGCTTATCCAATTAGGTTTAAAATTGCCGAAAATCATATTCACATTTTACGAAGTATAGAAAATATCTTCAATTTCTGCACGTCAGAGCCATTAAAAATATGCCTTTTTCATTAGGCGAAAAAAGTAGACGATTTTTTTCAACTGCATTTTAAGTCAATTTGAGCCGCATGACCCTATATTTTTTTTTGGTTGTAATGCAACACTGGCATTTGTACTAACAGGAACTGCCACCCGTTTTTCCCTAGTTTGTGTAGTCTTCGAGAAAAAAAATACAGAACACTAGTGGTACCCTATGGAAAATGCATTACGAATAATTGCGCTCTTGTAACCTATAGAGAAATGACACTTTTTTTTAATAAGGCTTTAAAAAATATCAAAAATTGTCATTTTGCTCGGAAAAAATGTGAAATTGTGAGAAACGGGGTCAAATGGACTTTTCATCAACGTGAATTCATGCTATAGTCTGTTTCCTATTTGTATTTATTTCTATATCTGAATCTAGGGTGGGCTCGAATGTCGACAAAGTATGAAGAGAATGCAACGTTTTTGTGATATCAACTGTTTCTATCGGAAAAAGCATGTATTTATCTTGAATTTGAAGGTAAATTTTGGTTTTTAACCTTAACGACCGTGTCTCAGTTGCTATTCTAGCAAAAAGCTAATTTCGTGAAAATTGGCCAAAAGGGTTCCTAAGCAAATACCAACGATTTAGTTAAATTGCAAAGTAGAAAAATTGATTTTGGCATTGAATATCGTAGTCCAAGAATAGTTTCTCTTGCCAAAGTAGAAATAGTATCATATTTTCAACATTTGGAAAAACTATAGTCTGTTTCAAAAACGTGTTTTTTCAAGAAATGGTTTCATATATAGCCATTCTTCAAAATTCGATGTAGCTTTTCCATATCAAAACGGTTTTGTCGACAATATAATCAGTGCTGGATGACCTTCGAAAAATTAGGCCAATAAATTAACATTATCTTCATGCCTCTTTGACCAGTACCGTATTTGGTGAAAAAATCAGTTCCAATTTTAGGCCTAATCGGCGGGCAAAAACTAATTCTCCAAATTCAGAGAGTGATCAGATAATGTTTTCAAGATGTGATATTATCTAGATAGACGCCAGCGCAACTTTTGGCGCGGGCGCTTAATTTTCGGAAATTTTTTTCCCTACCGTATAGGTTACAAGAGCGCAATTATTTGTTTACATTTTAACGGCAAGTTTTTTACCCCAAGATGGTACTCAGAATAGAATCCCATACGGCTTCTGATTGGTTGATACAGGATTGGAATTACATTTAATCGAAAGCTTATCCAATTAGGTTTAAAATTGCCGAAAATCATATTCACATTTTACGAAGTATAGAAAATATCTTCAATTTCTGCACGTCAGAGCCATTAAAAATATGCCTTTTTCATTAGGCGAAAAAAGTAGACGATTTTTTTCAACTGCATTTTAAGTCAATTTGAGCCGCATGACCCTATATTTTTTTTTTGGTTGTAATGCAACACTGGCATTTGTACTAACAGGAACTGCCACCCGTTTTTCCCTAGTTTGTGTAGTCTTCGAGAAAAAAAATACAGAACACTAGTGGTACCCTATGGAAAATGCATTACGAATAATTGCGCTCTTGTAACCATAAAAATGACCACATTATTGATATTCATGTCAACAGAGAAGTGTTGACTACTGGGCTGGTGTGTTTGTTTAATTATGTACCTGTAGCCTTTGTTGGTCTTGTAAGATTTGTGTTTTTTTTGGGGTTTTTTTTTCATATGGCAGAAATTCTTATCAAAATTTTAGATTAATAGTATATGATTTTGTCGCGCATTGTTCATCCATAAGACATCATTACATTTCCTGTTATATAACCATTACTAGTGTTCAAATAAAAATGTCCTGAGACATCTGATTGTTTATCCTTCCTTTCATTTGATCTATTTTTAGTTTTTTTGTTTCAGAAATATTGTCCTAGATATTCTTGGTGAATTCTCTCCATTTAAATTACAAAATGTAAAATAAAAATTATAAAACACTGTATCTGCATTAACATCAAGTTGGCACTAAATATTTTTATATTTTTATACAGCCTGTATGTAATAATTGCCATGTTAGTTGGGTTTTTTTATAAGTTAAATGAAGTATATTGTATTATAACGACCCTTATATAAATGGTTTACAATAACGGTCTTAAAATAAGGACGATTTTGGGGACATAGCACATGTTGCATGAAGTTGTTTTTGGTTTCAAATTTTAATCAAACATTTCCCTTCATCAACATGATCAAGATGGAAGAGTGTAAAGAAAAGCATTGATGCATAATATTTGTTTAATGTATTTTTGTGATTTTTTTTGGCTCACAAAAGCTGATAATCTTCTCCTTTAATTAGGCCGTCATTACATTTTCGTCACGCGACATTATTTGCGCTAACGACATTTCAAGGTCATTTATATTTGATTTGTCTATTTTTAGAAACGTAAATTGGAAGTTTTATTTTTTCACTACAGAAAATGTTATCAATTTTGTTAGTGATTAAAGCATTTCGTTTAAAAAAAAAAGATTATTTTAATTATTTTTTAGGGATAATGCGTGTGTTAAGGTCGGCGGGAATAAAAAAGCATGAATTTTATTTTTATTCTGGAAATCGGCGAAATCGGGTCGGCGGATCCGTAAACCAACAAATTAAAAAATCCTGGCCTAAAATTGTATCTATGAATAATTGTCTCATAACTGTGTTATTTGATTTGTCTATTTTTAGAAACGTAAATTGGAAGTTTTATTTTTTCACTACAGAAAATGTTATCAATTTTGTTAGTGATTAAAGCATTTCGTTTAAAAAAAAAAGATTATTTTAATTATTTTTTAGGGATAATGCGTGTGTTAAGGTCGGCGGGAATAAAAAAGCATGAATTTTATTTTTATTCTGGAAATCGGCGAAATCGGGTCGGCGGATCCGTAAACCAACAAATTAAAAAATCCTGGCCTAAAATTGTATCTATGAATAATTGTCTCATAACTGTTTGCAATATCTAACAATATGGTTAATTTTCTGTGTCGATTAGTTAAATAGAAAATGAACAGAAATCATTCATCACGTTATTGTTCTTAATGTTTTTACCTTTATCTTATTGTATGGAATTTAAATGAATGCATTTCTAAATGGGGCAAAATTTATCACCACATTTACCTACTATTGTCTCATGGCAGAAAAAGAATTATTTTGTTCATTTGAATAATATCTTTAGACATGTTAGAAAATCTTATTGTAGTCTATATGATGCAGTCAGGATTCTACTTCGTCAAAATCATCTCCCCATTACGCCAGTTCATTTTTACAATCGTAGAAATGGAAGCCATTTTAGAGATGACGCGCTGCCAATTTAGCCCTTGAAAAACGATAAACTTAATCACATAGCACAATTACGATCCTAATATGTCAGTTGTATTCTAAAATACAAATGTATCTACTAGCTAATGAGCAACAGTTAATGATCTTGTCAGCATTGAGTCAACTTAAAACTATTGTCTGATCAGTTGTCTGGTGGAATTTTTGAAAATTCACAATTATTTAAAAAAAAATCTAATTAAATATTTCGTGGAAGGGCAGAAGAAAAATTTTCAGTGGTTGAAGACTATAAACCCACTTATCTCAAACAAAAAAAATATGTTTTTTTCGAAGATATGCATTTTTACAATCCAACTTAGAAGACTGTCGTCAAGTTCTTTTAGTAAAAATTAGCTATTCGAACACACCTATTCTGTTTTTGTGATTCATAAGAAAGGTATTTCACTTGACCCCTATATTTCATCTTTTAGTACTGTGAATTTCTTATGCTATAAAGTCAACCTGTAGCCTTGATCTATAAAAATGATAGAATCTGAAACGAGATGACGTATCAAATACTCTTTCTTTATATGTTTTCAAGACGAAATATTCAACTCAAACACGTCTTAAAATAAAAAAAGGTAAACTCGATTTTCTCTTTCCGATACAACTGGTAATGATTTAATTTACCTTGAAAAAAACCTAAAATATATTTATTTTCTTATTCCAAATGTTAAATAGTTTGCTTAAATTATTAAAATTATAAATTTAATAATATTGTAAATGGTAATAGTTATCAAAGCTACCAGGATTATAATTTAGTACCCCAGACGCGCGTTTCGTCTACATAAGATTCATCAGTGACGCTCATATCAAAATCTTTATAAAGCCAAACAAGTAAAAAGTTGAAGAGCATCCAAAATTCCAAAAAGTTGTGCCAAATACGGCTAAGGTAATCTATGACTGGGGCCTGGGATAAGAAAATCCTTAGTCTTTCAAAAAAATCAAAGTTTTGTAAACAGGAAATTTATAAAATGACCACATTATTGATATTCATGTCAACACCGAAGTGGTTACGAAGCACGCCAGACGCGCGTTTCGTAACCACTGTCTAGTGACATTTTAAGACATTTGTTTTCAGACATGTCTGAAATACATTATCTATATATTAAAGACATAACAATATGACAAAATAACAGAATAACAT
>CM034351.1:70108923-70134687 GCA_019925275.1 Mytilus edulis
TTGTTCTACAATATTTCATCTATATATACAAAAATCGTTCGGTATATGTTCCTTCTTGATTTCTGTAATTGATTACATATCAAATAATATTCAACTTACTTAAAATTTAAAAAGTATGCTTTATCGAAGGTTTAAATACCATCAAAATTATCCAAACATACATCACAGTAACCACTCTGATATTGTAACAGTCTCCTCCTGAAAAAATTCATGTATTGATTGTCATATTTGTATTTCATTTTTCAGTTTTTCAAAATGTTTGCAATTCTGATTATGAATGCAAAGACTATGATTTGTTTTCTGTGATAAACATTCAACACCTGATTGATTAATCTGCAATAGAAATAATGTACCTTAATTTGCTATACATAAAACGTTGCTGTATTAAATTTTGTTTGAATTTAAGTTATCGATGTTTTAGTGTATAGAGGCATGACTGGATATAAGCATGTTAAAACTGTGAACTTGCCATCAGTTGCTAAGAGAATTATTCGAAAACGGTGTATGGTTTCGTCTTGTTTTGTTTGTTATCTTTCGTCACCTTAAACTAATGCTAGTTTTTTTCTGATTTTAATTGTATGAGTTTATATACCTTTTGTTGGTGTTCGATCAACATTAAAAATGGGATTTGGATCTCGACAGAGATGTTAAACCTAGGCATGCGACCTGTCCATGTAAACTTTGTTAAACATTTTGTTCTACAATATTTCATCTATATATACAAAAATCGTTCGGTATATGTTCCTTCTTTTGATTTCTGTAATTGATTTACCTATCAAATAATATTCAACTTACTTAAAATTTAAAAAGTCTGCTTTATCGAAGGTTTTTAAAAACCCATCAAAATTATCCAAAACAACATCACAGTAACCACTCTGAATGTAACAGTCCTCCTGAAAAATTCATATATTGATTGTCTATTTGTATTTCATTTTTCAGGTATTTTCAAATGTTTGCAATTCTGATTATGAATGCAAAGACATATGATATGTTTTCTGTGATAACATTCACCATGTACAGGTTGCACTTTGTAAATACAGCTTTTTTGAAAACCACGAGATATTTTAGATTCCTAGTTTTTTTATCTACTGGTTCCCAGATAGGATATCTAATTTTTTATCTCGTAAAGATATAACTTGGGAACGTTACCGGTAGAAAACGACATGATTAGCAGTTATGAGGAAGACAAAAAGTGAAATTAGAGGTAGTAAAGACTTGAAGTAGAAGTTTAAACTCTACGGAGGTCGGGGCATATACATGTTGAAAATATGCCGCACAGGCCTTTATTTTGACCTTTGCAAAAATAGTAGTACTGATGAACTTTCCAACCAGGATATACTTGTAAAGGTAAAAGTAGTACAGTTTTAGCCGTAAAAGGAGTTCCTTTGGGAAATTGCATGGTCTATATTTACAGACGAGCAACCTAAAATCGAGACACAAAGTGTTAAAGCCTCGTCATGTGAAAGTGTTATGTTTTTAAATGATGACATTTATGAGAAGTATTTGCAATATGTGATATACATGTACATTGACTTAAAGTGGCTAACATCTACGTCATTTGGTATATGGTGGACAGTTGTTTCATTAGCAATCGTTATTACCTTATATATATATGTGTGTGTTTGTTATGACATACATTCAAGTTTGTTTCAACTGGACTTCTTTTTTTATAATTGTTACAAAACTTAACACGAATATTAGCAAGGCAAAGTTTTTATAATTAAATTTCTTCCAAACTCTTGTATACGAATATTCTCGAGGATGCTTAATCAACAGAAGTTGCTGGAAAGAAACTTTCAGTAAGCTTAATAAAGAGCAGTGGTTGGATAGCAATTATTAGAACCTTTCTGATTTAGATTAATCAACAGAAGTGGTTGACAAACATCTTTCAGATCAATTCTGATGAAGCTTAATCAAGAGAAGTAGTTTGAAAGCAGCTATCAGAACATTCTTTTTGAAGCTTCAACAAGAAACGTGGTTGGCAAATTGATAATCATTAATCATATATAACTTACCTGATGTTTAAAAACCATGTCGTATTCTGCAGAGCAGGTAATGGATTGCTGTTCGTAAAATGGTAAAACTGCGTCCATTTCACATTTTGACATCTTGTCGAGAAAAACTTTACCCTATAACAATCAAAATATTCGTTATATATGAAAATCAATTATTGACTTGAGGATTTTGAATAAAAGATTTTTTATAGCCAGTCTTTTTAAATTTTTACATACTTTATTTTCGAAAGCCTATGTTTGTATAAACCGCTTAATTCTATCATCTTCTTATTCAATTTAACAATCTTTATGCTTTTCAATTTTCAATTCAACTGTAAGTTTGTATATTTTGCAACTCCCGTTTTTTTTTTTTTTTTAAAAAGGTTATTCGTTACCGCTCTAATTTGCTAAAATTTATGTCGGCATTTTTTGAAACTTGGGATTTTTTTTCCATTAAACTTTCTTTGATCTTTAGCAGCCAAAAAAAAAAAAAATGAGTTTGTTTAAGTTGAACACTACTCTGTCCATACAGTTTTATAAACGGTTTGTTAGTTTCAGATCAAGCAAGTATATAATTTTGTACATGAATATATAACCCAAAAGATGTCATTAGAAAACGATATCAGAGCCTGTATCAGGCAATTGGACCGATGATATTTTTTAAACTCTTTACAAATCAGCAATGTAAAAAAGAATATCCATATAGTATAGAATAGTTACCTGCATTGCTTAAAAACAGACCGCCAAAAGGACATGTAAACAAATGGTAACGTAAACAGCAAATCTGAATATAGAGTTTACTTCTTTCATTACGCAATAACTCAAATAACAGGTATATACAGCTAGTTAATTCTTTATTGATATACAACGCGCATAGTAATATCAATTGTCAAAATTGCTGTTTACGTTACCATTTGTTTACATGTCCTTTTGGCGGTCTGTTTTTAAGCAATGCAGGTAACTATTCTATACTATATGGATAACTGTTTGAATTAAAGTAACTCAACGTTTAAGCAGCAACATCATATTGCAGTAATTATATACTTGCATTGTCGAAAAGTTAAAAATGTTTGTGCCCAAAACGTAATAGGAAAAATAGTTGGTTTGATTTTTTTCTTTCCAACTCTAAAATCTCGATGTTGTTTCTATGATAAGAAGAAACAAAAAACATAGAGGGAAACATTTTCCTCTTGACACAAATATGCAATAATCAACTACAAAACTTGACAGTCATCTTTGACGTCAGCAGGTACAAATGATTGGTATAATCAAATCAATAAAAAAACTTACTGCAGCATTAAATAAACTTCTGAACTGAGGCTGTTGAAATTTTCTGCAGTATTTACCACCATATCCTAATGCATAACCTGAACTTCCACATGGAAATCTTTGTTCAAAACAGTCATAAAAATCACATGTACCATTATGTGCCCAGTCAGTACACTCAGATCGCACATCTATTGAACAAAAAGTAAAACAAATTAGGAATTTAGGAGAAAAATTTAAATCATTATCATAATTCAAACAAAGTGCTATGTATCAAGACAGCAACAGGATATGATGAAATAATACATTTACTTCTTAAATCAACGGAAGCTGCTATCCAAAATCCTTCAATACAGAAAATAATTCAAATGCATGTTTTCTCAAAAAAGCTGGAATAGCTCAGGAATCTACGTTGTTTTAAGAGGTTGAACCGCTTGATTAAGAAACCGTTCGCTATTAAGTGAATAACCCAGCATATTCGAAATGTTATGGTAAAGCAAAACTCTACCTTTCAATGGATTTTTTTTAATAAAACATAGTCAACTTCATCTATCTGCATTCCGTTCGGTTATAAGTGCAATCGGTAAAACAGAATTGACTAAGTTAATGTTTACCATGGACCGCTACATACAGATCAGTTTTAACAAAACAAAAAAAAAAACAAAAAAGTACCGTGTTATCGTTACAACAGAATCGTCAATGTTTTAAACCTATGGTATCGTTACAACAGTATAAGCTTCGTTCAATCTAATGAGCTTTAACTTTGATGAACATTTGTTAATAACAACAAGATATTATTCTCTTCAATTACTATGTAATCACTTTATTAGGGTGAACTTAGTCCATTGTTACCATGTGACCGCTAAAACAAGATAAGTTTTATCTATAGAAACAATGTGATCAGTAAATCTAGATGTATTATTGTAGATCTTATTGTAACAATGTTAACACTACAACAGTGTGAAATTAAGTTATAGTCTGATTGAGGGTGTTCTTGCCTTTTATTTTGAATGTGATTATTTTAGATAGATGAGATAAATATCAAAATACCAAAAGTATCTTTGGACACACCAATGACATGAAATGGAGGGTACAGCATGTGCAACTTTATAAGATTCAATAACTCGGGCAGTTTTTAACTCTGTCTTAAAAGAACCTATTAATCTTTGTTAAATTAAAGCAGTTAGGTACGAAAACCATTTGTTAACATGGACATATTACTTGCATTTTTGCAAAGTACTATGTCGTTTGTCAATGACAAGAAGTAATATGTTTTCATCCTTGTATTTCTAAAATAAATTCCTTTTGATGTAAGTCATTACTTTGTAAATGGTTTAAAAGTGATGATTTTACATTTGATTGATACTGTAAAAACAAACCTTGCATGTTGTATCGTAGAGGCGTCATTTTCGTAGTATTCTGGCGTTTTGTTTAACAATTATATCGCATCTTCTATCATATAATTCATTACATTTAATTTCTAGAGATTGTCAATTAAGAAACGATCATTACGTGTCTATTCCTTTCAATGTGTTTACAAATTATTATATGCTTGCTTTTATAACTAAATCTCATTTTTACCTGTTTTTGCAGTAATTGTCTTTGATCCACCATGTGTATTCAGATTAAAAAGAAAGCCATTACAAACTCCTACTAAACAGAGATAAACAACCGTTTTCATTTCTCAGAATTAATTTTATAAATTTGACTATCTCTTGATTCGAACAAATGTGATGTTGTACTATCATGTCTTGTATTTATAAGAGAATGTTATATAACGAGTACACTAATACTTGTTGCATTGTGGAAGAACACGTGAGTTATAGAAAGATAAGAAGATAAACACTCTTGAAACTTATTGATTTCTTTCATAAGCCCTATGTATATCCGTTCGTTACAATAATGTGATCCTAACCAAGTTTTTCAAAAAGATGGTAGAATTTTTCATTGTTATTATTTAAGTCGTGATATTATTTATATCCCAATCTTATTTAAGCAAATTTCATGTAATAAAAAAAAATCACTTTGACGTTGTTTATCATCTTAATTACGTGTTATATTGTTCTTTTATTTGAATGTCTTTGTATAGAATAAGTTTTACTCTTTACTACTTTAGTCTCTTTTTGTTCTGTGTGTATACGGGAAAAGTAAAATAACAACCATACCAACAAAAATTCAAAACAGAAACTCCTTTAATATCAAATGGCAAAATCAAAAGCTCATGCACATCAATCGAATGGAAAACAACTGCCATATTCCTGACTTTATACATTTCCTTAAGTAAAAATAGTAAAATGAATATCATACGGTAATATATAATCGCACTGTGTGTGTATATGGAATGAATGTTACAGAGATGTAGGTAAAAATGATGTCTGCATTTGAAATCAACATTAGAAAGTCTACATTGTTACATTTTTATCGACAATTGATAAGGCAAATTATTTACTAGTATTTGTCAAATAATTTATTACGTAGTTTGTTTATATCTTTTCAGCCTTGATTTATTACTGGAGGCTTTTTATTATGAATTCATATGTTTATTAAAATATTTAAGTTATCAAGAAATCAAGACATAAGTAAAGACGAGCCTAATAATTAATTAAACAGATTCTAAATTAAACAAAATAAAAGACATTTACATTTGATCATATACATGATTTAGCAATATACACTAGAATCAACGAAATTTCTAGATTAAGTCATAAAACTTCATATTATGTAAATTAAATTTGAAATATTAGGTATCATAGGTATCATTTATTTATTAATTATTTATTATATTGAAATTGAGGATAGAATATAAATAAATAAGAACGTGAGTATTTGTTTTTCAAATAATAGAGAGAACAAAATTGTCAGACATATGAAAGTTCGGATATAGTCTTCCGCAATAAACAACGGCATGAACGATAGGTGAAAAAGCGTTACATTGAAACAAAAGTTCATATGTATATTAGAATATTCAAATAAATTAATTTCACATATGAATGGAGAGATGTGTGGAATCTGTTAATAAGACGCCGTTTCAACGACATTCAAAAACAGAAATACATTTGGAGGTCAACGTACAGTCACGTAGAATAGACATGAATGAAAGGACAAGATTAAATCGTCAGTAGTTGTTATATCAATTTAATATGAAACAAATTAGCCCAGTAGTCAGCACTTTTTGTGCGGACATGAATTGTCATTGATATTGTTATATTTATAAATTTACTGTTTACAAATTTTTGAATTTTATGAAATACTAAGGCTTTTCTACCTCAGGCATAGATTACCTTAGCTGTATTTGGCAAAACTTTTAGGAATTTTGGTCCTCAATGCTCATCAGCTTCGTACTTTATTTGGCCTTTTAAACTTTTTTGGATTCGAGCGTCATTGATGAGTCATTTGTAGACGAAACGCGCGTCTGGCGTATATGCTAAATTTTAGTCCTGTTATCTATGATGAGTTTATTTTCAATGAAGGCTTTCAATTATCGAACGAAAATAATACTGATTTGGAAATTAAACATTTCGTGTTTCTAGTTAATTGACTTTATATATAAACTCCATATAACGCATTTACTAACAACAGAGTATAAAAGATATCTCTAAGTCTGATCGGAGAGTTTTATGTAAGGAAAAAGATAAATTTATATAAGCTGGCCAAAATATTGCTTCCAAATCTGTGTAGTGCAACGCTACGGTAAAGTGGAATAACATTGGTTACGGGCATACACTTTAATGTAGAATGTTAATTTTGATAAAAAGCAATGCAGTTTTTAATATTAAATGCTCTTAAATTGATTTATTATATTTCCTATCAGGTAAATCCGTTTATTTTACATGTATGTAATACGGTTTTTTTCCATATTATATTTGCTTATTTTTATATACCCTTGATAGGATTCTTAGAATAAAAATAAAAGAAAAAAAGAAGCAGAAAATAAATTCTTAGACATAAGTAGATAACTAAAGTGACGGTTAGTCAAAAAAGCTTGCAATTGCGCTGTTGACTATCATCGAATATACTATGATGTAAAGATTGAAACGGCAAATGCCAGAAAAGATCACCGTTCATGATCTGCAGTAAGTATCAAAACAATTTAATATGACACATTGTAGAATTTATTACCATCGACAGACGATTTTTCAACATTTTTTTGTGTTTTTACAAAAACTTTAGAATTCAGATGGAAACGAAACTTGTAACAGCAAATTTGATTAGCGAGACCAGATTATACAACTTATCAAACATGACCAAAATCGACAGTTGATTCCTAATGCCACTGAAGAATCTGTTTACCAATTTCTTGTTTTAAATGGAAACTATAGTTGATCGCGAGATTTTTTTGAAACTTTATATGGCAAACAATGACCAACAGGACAAGATACGCTGTAACTAATATTGAGGTCATTATAATTTGACTCATTTTAGGAGATATTGTTCTTGAAAGACGATTTGTTAACCGTTTACTAGTATTTTTGCGTAATTATTAATACTACTTCAATGATAACTATCAGGAGCAAAATTTAATCAATAGGACAAAATATACAAATCAGTCAATATGGCCAAAATTCTTTTGTTCACTTCTTTCAGGAGTTATTGCCCTTGAAAAACAGTTTTATCAGAAGCATGACAAGATGCAGAGAAACTGTATGTAGCGAAATTGGCCAACAAGTCACGATCATCTATTAAGTTAACTTCGCCGAATTATCAGTGGATTTTCGCATTGATATTATTGCCTTGAAATATAATTTTAGCAATTCTGTGTTATATTTTTTATCGTGTAAACTACAGTAGATGGAGATAACTTATAAAATGCTTAATTTATCAGTAAAACTATGTGCTGCTACCTTTCAGTAGACATATACAATTAAGCGTTTATAATCACTTTTTAGCTTAATGCAGTGTTCCAGCGAGGATTTCAAAAGGGCAGGGTGCCAATCCTGCAAAAATGTCATTTAACGCGTGATATGACAATATGAAAAGGGCATGTTTTAATAAAGATTTTAATCAAACATGGTATTGCCTTTCAAAAAATATTGTTAGTTATTTTAAAACAATCTGATTTCACAAACGCACACATGTTCTAAATGTTCAACTTCAACTTTTGCTATATATTTCTTTATGTTTTAATACCGGTAGTTCATTGTCTAACCTTCAATGAATCATTTCTCACTTTTCGTTTTGTTTTTGTTTTGCTGCTTTTGTTTTGTGTCTAGATATATTAAAACAAACACACACCTGTATCAAAATATTCATTTTCAACCTTGTGTTCTTCGATTTGATATTTTAAATGTTATGAATCTTTTCTTCCATTTTAAATTGGGTTTTGTTTCTGTCTCAAGGTTCACGCAGTCTTTAGGTTGTATGTAATTTTGAAGTTGTTAAGCGCGTCTTACTTTACGAATTATAAGACTGGTATGATCTCCTTTTTTCTTTTGTGTTTATGTTTATAAAACAACCCACACATGGTCAAAATATTCAACTGAATCATTGTTTTTCTTCAATTTTGTAGTTCAAAGGTTATGTACCTATCTTTTCCAAATTTCGTTGTTTTTCGCAGCCAAATGATATGATATTTACAAATTATCTAAAAGTTTTTTTCCCAGCTCATTCGAGAGATCGCCGTTGCTCATCGGAGACATTGCCACCAAAATCCAAGTATTTTGTTAACTCTATTATCACTCAAACACAATCTTTGATAAGAAGAAACCGAGACTTGTGATAATTTTAACTTTATATCAACAATCATCAACTATATTTGTCATCTATCAAAAGTTATCAAAATTGAAATCTCTCTTCGAAAACCATATATTTCAGGTAACTTTAAAAGATAGCAATTTATGACTACGACGATAGCCACATGTGGAGCAGGATCCTGATAACCCTTCCGGACCAACTGAGATTACTTACAGTTTTTGGTGGGATTCGTATTTTCTGCTTTTTTTAAAGTTTTCTTAATTGCCTTATGTGTACTATTGTTTACACAAGGAAGCTATTAAACCAAGAGTTCCAAATGGTGAAGTTGAAATCATCCCTTCGTAAATTTTACGGACGCCATCACGAGTTGGTTGACCGTTATGGAATAACCGTTTCACAAATGATATCGGATATGTTCCTTACGTCGTAACTACAATCCCCTTCCCTTTCATGAATGTGACCTACCGAATTAGACTATTTACCGGATTTGTAATCACATAAGCAACACGACGGGTGCCACATGTGGAGCAGGATCTGCTTACCCTTCCGGAGCACCTGAGATCACCCCTAGTTTTTGGTGGGGTTCGTGTTGTTTATTCTTTAGTTTTCTATGTTGTGTCATGTGTACTATTGTTTTTCTGTTTGTCTTTTTCATTTTTAGCCATGGTGTTGTCAGTTTGTTTTAGATTTATGAGTTTGACTGTCCCTTTGGTATCTCTCGTCCCTCTTGTCTCTTTATCTTGTTTCATGTCATTGTGCTATCAGTTTATATTTAAATTATAATGAGTTTGACAACTTTCAAAATTAAGCTTTTATGGCGATAGTAGGAAAATGATTTTTTTTAACAAATAAACTTATCCATTCCCTTTTTCAGTCTTTAAATCTTTATAAATCAAACATTTTAGAATATTTGTGATAGGTGAGAAAAGTCAAAGTCAGTGTCAAGTTCTAGACGCTGTACATGGAATTACTTTGTCCGACTCATTTAAAGAGCAGCTAAAGATATCAAAGGAACATTTAAACCCGTAAGTAAAACATAAACTTGTATACCATCGAAAAAAAAGTCAAAAAGAACAACAAAAAAAAGACCAACAATCAACAGACAAACAACTAAACAACACGGCTGAGCAACACGAACTGCACCAAACAACTGGGGTGATCGCAGGGGTGATTTAGAAGGATAAGCAGGTCTTGGGTCTGTTGTGTTGCTTAATGTCAGAACAAACCCAGTGATAAGTTTAATTGTGTAGTTCAGAGTGTGAATGTAGAGAAAAATATCACTTAAATCAATTGTCAATCGTACAAAGTTGTGTAATCTCCATATGCTTACTCAGAGGGGAGCTTTCAAAATTTTCAAGTACAGCTACATTTAGCACTCGAAACTTGTTTTTGTCATATTCTGAAAGGGTCTTGTGCTTTTGAAAGGTTATAGAAAATTAAAGGATTCTTTCATGAATTCAATTAGACTGTGACCTAAGTCCAACTCGGATGATCTTGTATATACAAACTGTATGTGATACATCAATTCTATTAAATTGCCACAATAAGAAAATATTAACGTCACTCGAATAAGATCCAAATGAAGTAAAACCATTTTTGGAATTCTTTATAAAATGGTATCAGGCAGTTCTATTTCCAAATCAGGTCAAAGGAGAAAATAATAGTCTACCAATTATATTGCAGAAAAGGAATCGTTAAAAATTAATTCAGTGTAATAATTGAAACCATTTGAGTGACTTCTGCCGTAAAACATTTCAATCCTGGTATCTATGATGAGCTTATTATTCAAAATAAAACACAATCTAGAACTTTATTCAAAAAAATTAAAAACAGTCAAACCTATAATAAGGTCTAAATAAAGACACAGTAGTATACAGCTGTTCAAAAGTCATAAAAGAAAGAAAGATACCAATCCGGGTTACAAACTGAAACAGAGGAAACAGAAACACTAAAGTGCAACAAAAACACTCTTAAAACACATAGAAACGGACTATTTGATAACACCTACCATATTCATGATTTGGTAAATAAGATTATAAACGGAGAGCATGAATCGGATTAAAAAAATCTTACTGTCTCCACCGGGTGTCGAACCTCTATATTACAATTCGGTACTCTGACCAGCTGAGGAATAACTGCTTACGATTTGCTAAGAATGTATTAAGTAATATCTATACTTCAAGGGAAGCAATCCAAGCACAGTCTAGATGTTTTTTTGTTTTGTTTCTGTATTGTACAGCTAGTTTGTCTGGCTATTTATGACCGATTTGTTAGATTTCCATTGCAGGTGTAATTGATATGTCGTATAAATTACCCTGTAGATGTTCTACAATGCAATTACTCATATCTGTTCGATGATCTGGCAAAGATCTCTGTTTACATCGATACAAGAGACCGTTTTGAACAGTCAGTGCGGCGAGAAATTATGTTCAATGTTTTGGGCCTTACTCATCAGAAGCAACTAAAATGGGTTAGCATGAGATTCAGTTACCTCGGGGCTTATAAATAGTTCGTGTTGGTCGTGCCTTTAGATTGCATGGATAAATATTGTTATACTTTAACTGAGGTTAGATTTCGGTAAAGGTAAAATAATATTTACATTACAAACTGTATAAAGCAGATAAGGGTACAATATTATCTCAATGTCAGAAAAATATCAACTTGTTGGTATGAGGCTAAGAAACTGGGAAGGGCGAGGTTAACCGAGCCAGTCTACCTTTTCCTGTCAAATACCAAAAAGTTATTATTTTCCTGACATGGCCTTATATTGTTTTTATACTGCATCTAGACATGGCACAAAAAACTATGCAAATGAATAAAGCGTATATTTCATCTCTTAACGAAACCCAATTGTGAAAAACAAGAGTGCACACGCTGAAATGTCTCGCCTTCTTTACTAATCATTGATATTATGTTGATAGTCCTAAATATGAAGCTTTATTACAACTGTCACATAAACTTAACATTAACCAAGATAACTAAACAAAGACCAATGAACCATGAAAATGAGGTCAAGGTCAGATGAACCATGCACGCAGACTTGTACAGCTAACAATGCTTCCACAAAAAAATATAGTTGACCTATTGCTTATAGTTTAAGAAAAATAGACCTAAACACAAAAACTTAACACTGAGCAATGAACCATGAAAATAAGGTCAAGGTCAAATAAAACCTGCACGACCGACATATAGATCATAAAATATTTCCATACACCAAATATAGTTGACCTATTTCATACAGTATTAGATAAAAAAGACAAAAACTGAAAAAACTTAACTTTGACCACTGAACCATGAAAAATAGGTTATGGTCAGATGTCATCTGCCCGCTAGACATGTTAACACCTTAGTCCTTCCATACACCGAATATACTATACCTATTGCTTATAGTATCTGAGATATGGACTTGACCACCAAAACTTAACCTTGTTCACTGATCCATGAAATGAGGTCGAAAATGTCTGACGGGCATGAGGACCTTGCAAGGTACGCACCTACCAAATATAGTTATCCTATTACTTATAATAAGAGAGTTCAACATTACAAAAAATCTGAATTTTTTTTCAAGTGGTCACTGAACCATGAAAATGAGGTCAAGGACATTGGACATGTGACTGACGGAAACTTTGTAACATAAGGCATCTATATGCAAAGTATGAAGCATCCAGGTCTTCCACCTCTAAAATATAAAGCTTTTAAGAAGTTAGTCAACACACACCGCCGCCGCAGTAGCCACATTATTATCCTATGTCGTGCTTTCTACAAGAAAAGTTGCTAGCTCGACAAAAATTTGATGTGGCACAACATATCCTTTTGTTACATTATTTGGTAGATAAGGACAACAGGAAGTGTAGTAGCTGCAGTATAAATATCTTATAATGTTCATGATGTTCAAAATCACTGATAGATTTGCTCTTATTAACTAATTATTTGAAGCTTGCTATCCGGTGATGACTAGAACTTGTGCTTTCAATGTTACAAGTGGTATCTTTGGTAAGTTTTATTATCATCTCCATCGGTTTGAACACTAACGTCAACACCTTTAAAAGCAGTTAACATTTGAATTGTTGACTTTCTTTTATAATCTTTAAACATCTTCTAGTTGTTCTGACTTTGACAGATAGCCCAGGAATCTCGTACAATTATATGCAACAAGTTAAACGTAAATAAATATACAATCATAAATTAGTCAATCAGTGACAGCGACAATTGGGCTCAGTTTTGAAAACTTTTTTCTGGCATCAAGGAGTTCGTTTTTTTGCTTCTGCATATTGTGAAAGTTAACCAGCTTTCCAAAAGAGAAGTTTAATAGCCTTAGCATAGATGTATTGCTTCCAAATGTCTAGTAGATCTAATGCTAGAGGAAGTCAAGTCTTTGTCCAAAGCTTTGTTCTCAGTTTGTTGGTGCTGCCTAAAGTTAGACAGGGGTAACCCTTCAACTAAATCAACACCCTAAGTGTCAACCATTCTTTTGCAGAAAATGGTACCTCTGAAATATCAAGAAGGCAGATGCATCTGTGTTGTGTGTTAGATTTTGTATTTTAGGGTTAAAGCATGCCCCTTTCTATATTTTTCTGGGACAAGCCCCTAGACTTTATGAAGACACAACATGCTAGAGATGAAACAAGAATGTGTCCATAGTACACGGATGCCCACTCTCACTATCATTTTCTATGTTCAGTGGACCGTGAAATTGGGGTCAAAACTTTAATTTGGAATTAAATTAGAAAGATATATCATAGGGAACATGTGTACTAAGTTTCAAGTTGATGTAACTTTAACTACATCAAAAATACTTGACCAAAACTTTAACTGAACTTTGCACTATCATTTCTATGTTCAGTGGACCATGAAATTGGGGTCAATACTATAATTGCATTAAATTAGAAAGATCATATCATGGGGAACATGTGTATTAAATTTCAAGTTGATTGGACTTCAGCTTCATCAAAAACTACCTCGACCAAAAACTTTAACCGGACGGATGAACGGAGGCACAGACCAGAAAACATAATGCCCCTCTACTATCGTAGGTGGGGCATAAAAATGTTGTACAATCCTTATTTTGATTTTAAGGGATGCGTTTTCAACTATTTCAAAACAAGGAATAACAAATAACAATGAAAAAATATGTCTAACAGGCTTTATTACAAGTTTGTATATATAACATATTCAATATTAACAATTTAATTATTGCACGTGCATCATTACTTTCTATATACAACTATATTTATCACAAAGAGCAAATTAATACACTGTTAGGTATATATATAGTACACAAAAAACATAAACATATGTAAAATAAGGATTTCTATAATATCAACAAAGTTAAAAACTAAAAACAAAGTTTCAAATGGATTTCATTGAATGAGTGGTTGCATAAAAAATTGTATGCTTATATATTCTTAAATTCATTGCTAAACGAGACATAGAATAGCAAGATATTAATATTTGTAACTTTACCAACTAAACTGTGCTGTTATAACAAATATTTTTTCCCCATTAATCAAGTATTCGTACATTTTGACTGTTATATTTACTTTCTTATAAATTGCAGTTAATTAGGACAACCAATTCAACTGGTGATAAACTCATATAATAAAAAATATTTTCTTATAGATCTGAAGCACTTTAGCTCATACATAGTACTATAGAAATTAGTTTAAAAAAATAATTATCCAATCTTTTTATTGATAAAATGAAAATGTTACATTAGTACTATAATACACAATAAATTTAAACTATAATGAACTTAAAATTAAGTGCACTAAATGAAAATTGTCATGGATTTCAAATCAATCAGAACTTGGCCTCCCATATCACATCACAACTTTAGGTTAAGCTAACTAATTATGTATGTCAAGATCAATTTTAGAGCATAGGCAAGGTTTTCAACAAACAAATTAATTCATCTTACATTTTATAATTTCAGATATTTAAAGGAATCAGTCTAAAAATAGCAACACCTCTGTTTTCTCTGTTCCTCTTTTATACTTTATATTTATTATATAGTGAGAGAGAGAGACAATCAGAGAGAGAGAGAGAGAGAATGTATTCTTAAATAATATGAAGCTGTGCTGGTTACAGATACTTCATCACAGGGGGAAATTGTAAAAGAGACATTATTTATTTAGAGATGCTTAACCATTTCTATCAGCTTTGTTTTATGTCAGAAACTCAATTATAGTAAATCATAATTAACACCAAGCTTCCACTATATTTCAATACTTTCAATGCACTAAATCACTACATGTGTTTATGAATAATTAAATATTGCCAATTATTGAATGAAAACTTTCATTTTTCTCTTCAGAACAACCCAAAATTTATATTACACAGAAATTTTTCTAGCATCTGAATTTGTTTTTGAATAATAATAAAATAATGCCTTCAGTTTCCTTGTAAATAATACTGGAATAATGCCCCAAATATTAGTAATAATGTAAACATACCATAAAAGAAATAAATTTCCTGCAATTTTTTTCCCTTTTGCGATTAAGAAATATGTGCAGATATCTACCATTTAAATTTGATTATAAAAATCAACAATGTATGTATGAAAGACAAAAAAATTGTTTGATGGGAGAAAATTCATACCTGTTCAAAAGGTTACAAATTTCAAAATATCTCCTTTTACAATATTTTGTTATATAAAATTCATAAAAACACTTAGATTTTTACTTCCAATTTCCTGTAAAGTTAGCAACAATCTGTTTGAATTTTAGTATAAATATTATGGTTCTTATCAATATTCGAAATTAAAGAACCTTGATGAACAAGCTTATAGACCTCAACATACTTCTACAAAAGAAAAGATTATAGTAACTTCATGGCATATTTTATCTAAATTAAGATTTTTTTCCTGTTTTCAGACAGTAATATTATCTTACACAAATCTATATGTTTAGTAGCGTTGACCTTAAACTTAGACCTAATGACTTTGTTATCAAAAGGGTTAAGTGACCATATATCCAAGTAAGGTTACAATACCATGTAAAATATTTGATTTATAATTGGAAACCTAAAATGACTGACAGACTGTCTAAGTGAAGGACAGGTAATATACACCAGTTACTTTGCAGCATGGGCTATAATACAAATTATAATGCTTGGTATTCAGATGAACTCATGGACGAATCTTAATGAAAGAGAGGTAGACAAAAAAACTACTTCTATGCAAGGTTCTCGCATTTTCTTTTACAAAAGCGTCAGATAAAAAACAAGTATATCTACATCACAGAAAGTAACAGTTAGAATTTATTAAAACACAACAAGAATTATAAAATTGTTTTACTACAAACAACAAATTTATCACAAAAACATCTTTCGCATATTAACAGTCAATAAATTATCTAATTACAACCTTATATATATAATTCAACTATATGACATTACAAAGGACATCATTTGCATTGTTATACACATTGTATTGTAAAGCAAATACAATCTTAAAATAGATCTTGACCGGCATCCAATAGGTCCGGGATAGCTTCAGATTCACAAGTAAGTCACAGAAAAGTAATTTGAATAAAGTTTATCAACATACATATATAGAAAGGAATATTGGGCGATTGATTTTTTATAAATTCTATAAATAATCTGGATATTTATCGTTTTTTTCATTGAATAGGCTCTACCTACTTTAGTAATAAAACACAATGCAGATATTCAAACCTCAAAATGCTATATTCAGATCAAATAATATTAAATTTCTTTAGAAAAATTCCAAAACATTTTTAACACAAAATCCCGTTTTGTTTCAGATCGTTGAATGAGAGCTTATAACAACGGACCCTTTATAAAATAAGAAAAATTGAAGTAAAACCCAACAACAATAAGATTAATCTGACCAGAAATATAGATTAGATAGACTAGAAAAGTTTCTAAAGACTAGCATAAATTCTGATCAAATACAGTCAACAAATTTCCATACATAATCCACCTGTAGTTTATATATAACAATGACAAATGTTAGACAAATGCAAATCATATCTTTTTTTTTATTATTTGTGTAAATATATTATTTTTTTCTACTTGCAACATGAACTAATTCTATGTTTTCTCTAACATGAGGCAGAACCCAAAATACAACCAAATTTAAGGTACATAAACTATTAGATCTACACATATAACTTTTACAATGATTATACCATATAGCTATCTATAGCTCCAACAAAGAAGACAAACACAGTTATAAAAATACATTTTCAATTCAAAAATAGAAATTTCTATAATAGTTATTAAATGCTTTATAATGTAAGCACTGATTTTTTAATTACTTGCAGCAGTTCTTTGGTACTTTTAATCTTTTTGACACTTTTGATTTTGGCAGATTAATTAAAATACTGCAATAAGTTTCTGAACATTTTTGGTTATATATGTTCTTGAATGACATTTGTTATGGCGTACCAGGTATTCAAATTTTACTGAAATTTTAAATAGACCTTAAGCGATTCAAAATTTCACAATTTTACAATGTAAAGACAAAAAAAATGAACATTGAACATTTTCACAAAATGGCAGGATAGTTATTTGAATAATTAACATTATCAAACTCTGAACAAATATACAACCAATTATATATATATATATTTATTTAAATGTTCAAAGAAAACATCTTAAAGGGATAAGAAAATAAGCTATTCTTTAAACAATAAAATCTATTTTTAACAAGATCACATTTGATGCTGACAAGTAAATAAGTATCGTTGGTTAAAAAAATCTGAGCAAAATGAAAGTGAAAGTAGAATATATTTGCTATGTTTGTCTTCTTTGATGCTGAGCTAAGGTTTGCTGTTTATCTAACAGTAAATGTTGTTTATCTTGTTGTTCCTTTTCCATTCCGGCAGCTACATAGGAAAATACACATAACACTGCATAACATATCTGGTCTGCCTACAAAGAACAAAAGTATATCTTCAAAAAGGATTTTATACATATATTATGCAAACATTAAGCACTTCATTACATATAATTTTCAATCGCAGGAAAATACAGCAAAATTTGAATACAGATTGTTTGTATTGAATAGATCCATTTAAATTTCTACTTTAATTTTTCCTCTTTCAGGCCTAAAAATACTTGTGTCTGCTATCAAACCAAAATTTAGATTCAGAATATGTACTGTACAGAAATTATAAGGAATTTAAAACTCCTGACACTTGTTATGAATTGAAAAATACATTGTATGAACGAAATAATCTTACAACCAAAATCACCTCATAAATTTCTTTTTGATTACATACAAGGTTTTATTATATGACTTTATTAGTACAGTAATTACTTATTTTCACAAAAACATTTAAATATTTAAATTTAGCTTACAATTATTTTTTTACAAGCCATGCTTATCATGATATATCTTTTCACTTTTAATGAAGAGTATTTAGAATAAAGTAAATTATATCTATTACAGAATTTGCAAAATTTCCTTGCATTATTTTCTAAAAAAAATGGTTTAAAGGTATGGAAAGTCTAGACTAATAAAGCAATAACTAAAAAAACAGCAAAACAAAACATTAGTGCAAAAAGGTTAATAAGCTGTTAGTAAAACAAGAAAAAATGAACAGATGTTAGAGGTTAACATTTACAAGCAGAAATATCATAGAGTATAATACTGTTTATATATAGTCTGTAAAGGTAGTGAATGTCTAATTAAATTAAAAAGAAATTAGTATATATTTTTGTATAATATATGTAGATATTTTTGTATATTATATGTAGATATTTTTGTGCTTGATTATTCTGTTTTTAGTAAATTTACAGATGCCATCATGAGTAGCTTGACCATTATGGAAAATCTACTTCACAGATGATATCAGATATGTTCCTTATGTAGTAGCTACAATCACATTTTCTTTTCACAAATGTGACACACTGAATTAGACTATTTACTGGGTTTGTAATAAAATGAGCAACACGACAGGTACAAAATGTGGAACAGGATTTGCTTACCTGTCCAGACCACCTGAGATCACCTCCAGCTTTTGTTGGGTTCGTGTTGCTTAGTTTTTAGTTTTCTATGTCGTATCTTGCGTACTATTATTTGTCTAGATTATCTTTTTCTTTATTAGCCATGGAGTGGCCAGTTTATTTTCGATTATGAGTTTGAATGTCCCTCTGGTATCTTACACTCCTCTGTTAATTACATGGTAACTTAAAATGCAAGAATACTACGACTTGGCAATTGTTTTTAGAAAGCAGTGATATTGGAATAAAGGGCAAACTGGTATTGGCACAGGCATTGGTAATAAATTTAACCCAGGGCGAAAATTTGATGCATTGAAATTGTGTAAATATTTAAGTTTTTAGCACATGTACTACTCTTTAGAACTTGATGAACAGAAATTTTTGTTTACGAAAGGAAAGAATTTTTATAAAACCAAAACTATTAGAAAGAAAATATATTTAACTACTTGTACATATTAATCTGAATATACTACCACCTTTACACACTATAGATAAACAGGATATTGTATGATAAACTAATACATATGTTAGTTCTACGAATAAACTGGTTAGAAAAGCAAAATGTAAAGGAACTAAAACTGCATACACTAATTTGACAACAACTCCAGTCTAGCAATCTGAACCGCTATTACTCTGTGTAACATCAGAGCTATTCCCTGAGCCTGATAAAAAATATAAAAGAAAATTGTGTTCTTGACTGGTATTCTAATAATACAACAATTCATGCAAAGCAAGGACCAAAATATTAGTAACTTGTAACATTTTAAGGAAAAAGCTTCAAGTAAGTTTTTCGCTTAAAGTTATTGACATGTTAATATCTCTGCAACATTCTATCGATTCAAAAGCAACTAAAGAAAAATAAGGTGCATAATTAATGTAAAATCTTAAAATGAACAGCAATGAAATGTCATGACTTTTAATACCAAATTCACATTAATATTGTCTAAGATTGAGATTTTTTCCTAATTTAACCAAATCCACTCAGTAATATTATACAGGAGCGCAAACATCAGCATTAACAAGTTATAACTTTTAATTTTTATTACTTGGGGAAAGATAGAATGCCCTGGACTGTCTGCTGTTAAATAGCCTAAAAACTTTTCAATGAGACATGAATATAAATATTCTCTACATTGTAGTTGTTGGGATACTCTAGATCAGGTTTCTAAAGTCCAAGTCTGCAAGAGACGTATCTATTTATACCAGAATTTGCGCTTATTCCTAATTATACTATTCTTTTACTTTGAGAAAAGTAGAAAGTACCAATTTGTAAGTCTTTGGTTAGGCCCAAAGGAGAATCAATACTATGACCCCCAAAGTGTATGTCAGCATGCTACCAAAAGACCACATAAGTAAATGCAAGGTTACTGAAAAACACTTAAGGTAACATAATTACAATAGATAGATAATGAGGTTAAGTACCGGTTCATTGCTTTGTTGCATGCACTATTTGCAAACAGTGGAAATCATAGAACTTAGAGAAGTTCTTTCAACAAAAATAGTTATAAATTTTACCTCCCACATATTGACAAGACAAGTTTTTTATTTTTATTTCTAAAAGTCAAAATACCAAGCTTGGAAGTTAAAAATTTTGGTTTTTATTTACAGAGTTCTCAAAGGTACTGGACAGTTCACAGGACATTTGGTACTCTGAACAAGTATCACTTACAAGTCAAATAGAAATTCACAGACTATCAATGGTCATTTGACTTGGTTTCATCATATGAATATAATTTTTATTAGGCCAGCAAGTTGTCCTTTGCAATCTGTTTAATTTCTATATGACATAAATATGAAATGAATGAATCTAATGTACTGAAAAAAAGCAAAATCTGTCTTAGAACACCAAAGAGAAAGAAAATATAAAACCAAAGTAAAAAGGAAAAAATATCACATAAATGAAATAAGTAGATATTTACCATTCTTGACTTGAATTTGTGCATGGTTACTTGCCGATTTTTGGGATCTGAAAATAGAAGCAAAAAGTTAATATTGCAAAGGAATTACAGTAAAATATTACATACAAACTGCTTAAATAACTATTTCAGACAAAAATAAAATTCTATTAAAACTCTCTTTTATGAATATCAATAATTATTCTCATTCTATCATTTGAAAACTCTCTGTTAATGCTACCCCAATATTAAAATTCATTTAATCATTTGATTCATATCTAATTTCTAGACTTAAGTCATCCAAATTTCTATATATTCATTCATAGGTCAAAAGCAACATTGACTCTTTTTTAAAAATACTTTTTTGTTTAAATGATTGTTCTGTTTATACCATTTAAAAGATGTGTACTGGCTTAATTTCAGTTCATTAACATGTAACTTATGCAAACATTTCAAAATTAATAAACCATATCTGAAGTTGCAGGGCAAAAACAATATGTTGAAATGGGACAATACAACAGCATACACGTATATAAAATTTTACAGACTTGTCATCAGTCTTTGACGTGTGTTCTCATTTCGCCTTAACTGGAAATTCCAGGTTAAAAAGGTAAAAAATATACTAAGGCCAGATGAGAATTGAATTAAGGCGAAATGTGAATTTAGGTAAAAATATTAAATAAACAAATTAAACCTCTGTGTTTTTATTGCAATTTAACAACATGCAATTAGGGAATTGTTTCTCTTGAATCATTATTTTTAATTAAAGTGACCATTTTTATGATTTCAAAAGTTGTGAAATCAGGAAAAATCTAAAATAAAACATTTTTAAGTAGGAAAGTTGCTTCTCTTAATTGAAATATTGTTTGTTTCATATTTAATAAAAGTTTAAACTTTTTTTTATTTTATGCAGTTAGAAAAATCTAAATAATCTAATTATCTGAATGTAATTTTTCCTGGCACTGAGAAACAATAAGTCCATTTATATGTAAAATACTGAAAAAAATGAATATTTCATCTTACAAAATTTACTTCTGTATACTATGAGGCTATCTTATGATCATAAACAAGCTTCTGTCCAAATTTGGTACAAATCCAGGATAGTTTAAGAAAGTTATTTTAAAAACTTTAACCACAGAGGGAATGTAATGTTTCCTGGCAGAAAAACTAAGTCCATTTATAAGTAAAATACTATCATTATAGTAATATTTATTTATGTTTATGTAAATAATTCTTGTGCTTCATGTATTAGTGCTTTTCTCTCATGTGATTCTTTATTACATGTACATTATTACATTATTAGTTTGCTAATTTAAAATTACATTTTAAAAAAGATGACCCGTTCTTAAAAGAATTATTCAAAAAGAGAGACATTGGAAAGACACAAAAAAAACATCTTTTAAAAAGTATTTCAAAACTGATTTTGACATAAAAATAAAACATATCAAACATAATTGCAATACAAACAAAGAATAACTTAATTCCATTGTTTACACAAATTCCCATTTCGCCTTAGTTATTTCTTTTAACCTGAAAATTTGTACTAAGGCAAACTGGGATTAATTTCACACAATAATTTTGACAGCTAAGGCGAAATGAGATTAAGCCATATTTGTTATAATACTTTTTAAGGGCAAAGAAGGCTTAAATATACCCTACTGCAATAAAAATTTAAAATAGAAAGTCCTTAATCAAATACATCTAACAATTGGAAAACAACTGTCATACTCCTGACTTGGTACATGCACTTCCTTAAATAGTGGATTAAACCTGGTTTTAAAGCTAGCTAAACCTCTCACTGAAAACTGATCTAATCAAAAACTAATAGATGTCAATGTTCTAAAATCAATAAAACCCTCACTAAGAGGAAGGGCCATATAATACCAATATATGAGATTTACTAATGCCAATATAACTGCATAATAATCAATCCCAATTAAACTTCAACATTTGAACATTGATAAAAATTTAAAATTAAAAGACCTTCACTGAAGGGCAGATGTGCTAATACTTATACAACTGCATACCAAATATCATTAACTTACTATTAGTGGTTTGCCTTAAACTGATCTAATCATAAAACTGAAAACAAAACACCATATCTTACATATAAGACTTGTAGAGGCAAAACAGAACACCATATCTTACATCTAAGACTTGTAGAGGCAAAACAATAACTGCAGCAATTAAGCCAAGACAAAAAAAGCGCAGCAAAATGAACAAAAGTAAGTGAGATCAACTGCCTATTACTTTGTTCAAATAGTTCAAAGGAATGAAAATCCTAAAAAATCACTTCCCTCCTGCCAAAATCAGTCACTAATAGTGTCATTATCCTTAAGTGATTATAGATTTAAATATCTTGCATAGAAGTTGTCACAGTAAGCTACGTTAAAAATAAGAAATCAGCTAAAATATTTCTTAAAATATTTCATTAAAGTTATCGATAGCAAATAAAACATAAATGTACAATCCACATCAAATGTTTAAAAGTTAAAGAATTAACATGAAATATTAAATTGCTTACTTTGGCAAAAAAATACCAATGAAAAGGTTTCAGAAAAATCCCTTATTCCTTTTACTAGACTGAAAATCAAATTCAAATAATATTTCTGCTACAAAACTGAAAACAGTAGCACAACACCAGACATTTGACACTCAAGAAAAAATGCAATCATCCACTATACCCCCCACCCCCCACCCCCACATACGACAAATAAATATGACTTAGTTTTTAAACATGTATATATATTATAAATATGTACTACATTCAAAAGCTATATTTACAACAACTATATTTTCTAAGTACAACACTAAATGCAACGACACTGTCACAGTATTTCTGCTCACCTACAAAATAGTAAGAAATTATGATAAAAGCCACAATTGCCATTTTTTTAAATCTCATTTTCAGCCGTAAATCTGAGATCGATAAATCGTCATACTCTTTATTTCGAGTATGACTGAAATATCAATCGCAGATTTGAGTGCAAAAGTTAATGACAACATCAATTAGCGACAAAAGAAGAGAAAAAAGTAAAAAATAAATTGAGCCAAAAACCTTACCAAATTCCTCAAGAACAAATATGCCTCCTTTCTGTGTGAAACATTTCTTGATACGACCTAGCTCAATAAACAACTGAAATAAAAATATTGAAAGCAACTTAGCTATGGAGTTTGGTTATTGACACATTAAGCTTGTGTTGGTGGAATTGGAAGAAATCCACAAAAAAAACATGATTTTTAGATTCTCATTCCGTTACGATATGATACTTCCTGTGTCGGATGTTTTTTGAAATTGAGAATCTAAAAATTTGTTTTACACTCGCCACTAAGTTTAGTTTGAATTTGGAAACACTGCTGATTTCATAGTATGGAATTGGTAAGGAAAAATAAAGTCATGAGTCAGAAATAGGCTATACACAAAAAATGAAACAGAAATAAAAACGTGCTACATGAGAAAAATAGGGAGAGCTAGCAACACTGCAACATTACAACAGTAAACAGCAAATAAAAGACAAAAAGACACAACATTTGCACAAGTTTGTAGATCTCTTATCGCCTCATTTATCAAATTTCATACGATTTGTGAAATGTTTTCTTTTATTAAAATAAATGACCATAGCCAAGATGTTTTATTAAATCTTGACTACCTAATCTCTTAATCAATCATAAATCAAAATTGTGTAAAATTTTCAAAAAAGGTCAATTGTGCAATAATAAGATCTACAAACTTTATATCTATATATACACATTTACACACTACAATTACCTCGAAGTCCTGAATTCCCAAAGGAGTTAGCAAAAGGAAAAAGAAGTTAAATGTTAAACACCATCACCACAACAAATACAGCAACACCAGGCAGCAAAATAGAAAATAGTCAAAAAATATTTTTTAATAAGTTAATTCTGAAATGACAAAAAATCTTACCGTTTATATACAAAACTTTCTTAACTGCTTCAAGGGCTTTTTAAAATAATTGTAATTCAATCCATTGATATTATATATAACCGGCAGTTGTCACACAAGGGAAAATATTTGTTACATGTTTGTTTTTTTTAATTCACCGAACTTTCAAGCTTATTCTTTTAAAATCAAATTTCATCCTGGCAGGAAAAAATGAAATTGAACTAAAAGTATTAAGGTAAAAGTAAAGAACGACACAATTTACTTTCTACAGGAGAAAAATATATGGGTTGTATGCATGGGTAAATGAAGGGGAAAAGATAGAATTCGTATACAGTTCTAGTAGGTCAACCACATGAATATTGAGTAAAATTGATTCAATTTTCATGCAGGACAATCTATTAAATGACAAGTATTTATGTAATATGCAGTTGCGGATTAAGATTGTTTAAACCAAGTGCAATTTTCAGAAAAAGAAAAAAAAAGTTGGATGATTTTGTTCTAAAAACCTTTATATTTTCCAATCAAAAGAGAGGTGTTTCATACACCTTCAGTACACTGCAACCCCTTTTTGAATCCAACACTGAAGATCAAATATTAGAAATGAAATATGTAATGTCAAAAGTTGGCATGAAAGTACATGTACTAAATCATTTATGTAAAGATAGAAAAGCTGATGCTGGACAGGGTTTTAGAAACATCCTATGGGTGCTGAATGCAGGGATTTTGATTCTGGTAAAATGAGTTTATATTGTCCATGACTATGACTTGGCCTTGTACAAATGAAATGAACAGGTTTTCTTATCCACAGTATTTAAAATTTTTGAAAAAGACAAAAAGATAAATTTGAAACTGCAAAGCGTGAGAAAATTTGACTTGTTTTGTATTAAAACATTTGGAATATGTGTTTAAAAAAAATGAATAAAAACAAAAATGTAAAAATTCACAGTGCTGGTCTTATCTTTAATGTATGAGGAACTGAAGTTCATGTTTCTCCAAAGTGCATGCTCTGTTTTCTTTCAGTTTTGATAATACTGGATTTAAT